>CAUYOR010060194.1:0-15681 GCA_963573925.1 Callimico goeldii
ATGTTCTGTGGATCTGGGGTGAAGAATTCTATAAATATTCACTGAGTTTACTTGTTCCAGGTCTGAGTTCAAATCATAGATGTCCCTGATTTTCTATCTCGTTGATCTGTCGAATATTAACAATGTGGTGTCAAAGTCTCCTGCTATTAATAATTTACCCATTATTGAAAATGCAGAATTTTTTTCTTGTGGTATTTCAATTTCTCCCTCATTTTTGAAGGACAGTTTTTTGGATGTAGAATTATGAGTTGACAGGTCTTTTTCCTCCCTTTTTTCAGCATTTTAAATTTATCAGCCCTGTTGCCTTCTGGCCTGCAAAGTTTCTGCTGAAAACTTCGCTAGCAATTTCAATGAGGATCCCTTGTTACATAATAAGTCTCTTTTCTCTTGCTACTTCTATGATTCTCTTTGTCTTTGGCTTTTTGCAGTTGGTTTCTAATGTGTCTCTGTATGGGGTCTGTGGGTTTCTCTTAGAGCTTGTTGAACTTCTTCTGTTTGTTACCTCATCTTTCTTCAAATCTGTGAAGTTTTTGGACATTATTCTTCTAAATTAACTCTATTTTCCTCTTTTTTTTTTCTTCTGAAATTTTCACAATACATATATTGGCTTACTTAATGGAAGCTGATAAGTTCTTAAGGTTCTGTTCACTTTTCTTCATTCTCTTTTCTTTTTGCTCTTCAGACTCAATAATTTCCAATGATTTGCCTTCAAGTTTACTAATTCAGCCTTCTGCTTATTCAAAACTGCTGCTGGATTCTTCTAGTGAATTTTTAAATTTGGTTATTGTACTTTTCAGCTCTTTAATTTGTTTGATTCTTTTTAAATATAATTTCCCTCTTCTTCATGATATTTTGTTCATATATCATATTTTTTATTGTTTCCTCTAGTTTTTATGCATTTTCCTTTAGCTCTTTGAGCAAATGTAAGAGTGTTTTAAAGTCTTTGTTTAGTAAGTCTGAACTCTGTGTTCATCTAGGGTCAGTATCTGGAGATATATTTTGTTCCTTTGAATAGGCTACATTTCTCTGTTTTTTCTTTTTTGTTTTTGTATCCCTTGTGATCTATTAAAATTGGGTATTTGAAAAACACAATTATATCCACCAGTCTTTGCAACCCAGCTCTGTGATGGAGAACATGGTGTCTGATCAGTTAGGTATGAAGGCTTAGGGTTTTCTCAGGCCTTTTTTTGGGTCTGTATGTATACTTTTGTTCCAATTCTTCTGAATTCATGACTGTTTTTAAATGTGTTAATTTTCCTAAAAGTTTTTCCCCAGTTACTTCATGGAGCCCTTCATGTATACCTCTGTCTATAATGCTTTCATGAAGGTGTCCACAGATCTGCAGTTATCCTGAAGTTATCACAAATCATGATGCTCACTACCACTACAGTCTTTCAGGCTTCCAACCTGAATTTCAAACTATGCTGTGGACCTTAGCTGTGCTGTGGATCAGGCAATAAAGAAACTAGCCCACAGACAGGCTAGAAAATTGCAAACATGTTCTACTCTTTTTCTTCTGTTTTGAGGAATGAAACTGGGAATTGGGATGCTTTCTGCCAATCACATCATGCCAAACAAACAAAAATTGACCAATAAGTACATGAAAAAAATGCTCAACACTATTAGTCATCAAGAAAATATAGAGTAAATTCACAGTGAGATACTACTTCACCCCATCATAATTGCTAAAATAATAAAAATGGAAAATTTCACATGTTAGCAGTTGTGTGGAAGAATGATCAATGATGTTAAACAGTTTGGAAAACACTTGTTATAAAATTCAGCATACGCTTACTATATAACCCAACGGTTGTCCCTTAAATAATTTACTCCAAACAAATGAAGATAAATATCCACACAAAAACTTCTTCATTGACATTTGTATCAGATCTATTCATAGTATTCAAAATATGGAACCTAATCAAATGTCTATCTCCTGGTAAAGGAAATAGACAAATAAATAGATAAATAAATTTCCTAGATAAATAAATTTTGGTATATCTACACAATAAAATATTACTCAGAAAAAAGAACTGACTAGTGATAAATTCAACTGGACAAAGATACCTCAAAGATATTCTGCTGAGGAAAAGAAATTAGACATATTAAAAAGAAAATAGAGACTCTAATATATAGTGACAGAATACAGATTACTGGTTGACTGTGGCCAAGAGTAGAGTAGTTTACACTCCCATTTTTTGGACACATTATATATTTTAAGCGAGTGAATTTTATAATATGCAAAATATATATTTATTACATCGATTAAATATTAATGTAAACATAAAAAAGTACTCATTTGATCTTTCTAAAGAAATATATGCTTTCGATCAGTGGTCTCATCTTCTAAAAGGGGTTTATTTATACTCTACCTTTAGCTTTATCTTCAACATCTGGCCCAAATTTACATTGTACTGGAGAGGAATACTATTTCCTGCATGCCTAGAAGCATGCCTCTTAACAGTGGATATCTTCCAAGGGAAGTGATGTGGAGCAAAGGAATGAGCACACAAACACAGATGTCTTCAGGTTAAAACAAAAACCCACAACTTGATGCTTTGTATCACATGTTATTAAACATTTTGTTCTGTGTTTTCCATTATTTTTTCATTTCGCAGTGGATATTTTCTACTAGCCTATTCTTTTGCTTACTAATCCTTTCTTCTGTTAATCTTTCATTAAAATCCATACTGAATTCTTCATTTTAAAAATAATTAAAATTATTTTTTAAAGTTTCTATTTCTAAAATTTTTATATTGTTCTTTTAGAAAACAAATTCTACTTCTCTGGCAAAATTCTTTATCCTGTCAAATATTTTCTTGAAAGTATTAAGTTTTTTTCAAAGCCTGTGGTGTCCACTCCAAATAATAGTGTATCTACATGTCTGTTTCTAATACATGTATATAAAAATTACCACGAAAAAGGAATCTGATCCATAGTAACAGTAGATCAGTGATTGACTGTGCCTGCAAGCCAGGGAAAGAATTAACTATAAAGAGGCATGGGTAAACATTTTAGGGAGAAGAAAATTTTCTGCATTTTGATTGTGGTGGTAGTTACATAATGTCAAATCTTCCTTTTGATCATGTACAGTTACATACTCTTTAGTTATTCATCTAATGTTAGATTTTTGTATAAAATAAAACTAACCTACTCCTTCACATATTATAAAATACTGAGAGCTTATCATGTGCCAGTCCCCTTCCTGGGGATCTAGCACTAAACAGAACAGACACAGCTTCTATACTTAAAGACCTTCCAGTTCCTAGATGGACCTCTCTAAATCCCGAAGTTCTTTGGGCTTTCAAATTTGTTCATGCTCCTTTATTAACCTAGAATGCCACACTCCCTGTGTTTGTATGCTGAAATTATATACATTTTTAAAAACTGTACTTTTGATTCTGGGGTACATGTGCAGATCATGCAGGATTGTTGCATAGGTACACACATGGCAATTTGGTTTGCTGCCTCCATCCCACCGTCACCTACATCTGGCATTTCTCCCCATGTTATCCCTTCCCAACCTCCCCAGCCCCCACTGTCCCTCCCTTGGCCCCCACAACAGAACCCAGTGTGTGATGCTCCCCTCCCTGTGTCCATGTGTTCTCACTGTTCGGCACCTGCCTATAAGTGAGAACATGTGGTGTTTGATTTTCTGTTCTTGTGTCAGTTTGCTGAGAATTATGGTTTCCAGATTCATCCATATCCCTACAAAGGACACAAACTCATCGTTTTTTATGGCTGAATAGTATTCCATGGTGTATATGTACCACGTTTTCCTTGTCCAGTCTATCATTGATGGGCATTTGGGTTGGTTCCAGTCTTTGCTATTGTAAACAGTGCTGCTATGAATATACAGGTGCATGTGTCTTTATAGTAGAACGATTTATAATCCTTTGGGTATATACCCAGTAATGGGATTGCTGGGTCAAATGGAATTTCTATTTCTAGGTCCTTGAGGCCACACTGTCTTCCACAATGGTTGAACTAGTTTACACTCCCATCAACAGTGTAAAAGTGTTCCTATTTCTCCACATCCTCTCCAGCATCTGTTGTCTCCAGATTTTTTAATGATTTCCTTTCTAACTGGCATGAGGTGGTATCTCAATGTGCTTTTGATTCGTATTTCTCTAATAATCAGTGATGATGAGCGTTTTTCCATATGATTGTGGGCCTCATGTATGTCTTCTTTTGAAAAGTGTCTGTTCATATTTGGATGGGTTTGTTTTTTTTTCTTGTAAATCTGTTTTAGTTCTTTCCCACTTTTGGATGGGTTTGTTTGTTTTCTTCTTGTAAATCTGTTTTAGTTCTTTGTAGATTCTGGAAAATAGCCCTTTTTTCAGATGGGTATATTGCAAATTTTTTTTCCCATTCTGATGGTTGTCCATTCACTCTAATGACTGTTTCTTTTGCCGTGCAGAACCTCTGGAGTTTAGGTCCCATTTGTCTATTTTGGCTTTTGTTGCCATTGCTTTTAGTGTTTTAGTCATGAAGTCCTTGCCTATGCCTATGTCCTGAATGGTTTTGCCTAGGTTTTCTTCTAGGGTTTTTATGGTGTTAGGTCTTATGTCTAAGTCTTTAACCTATATGGAGCTAATTTTAGTGTAAGTTGTCAGGAAAGGGTCCAGTTTCTGCTTTCTGCATACTGCTAGCCACTTATCCCAACACCATTTATTAAACAGGAAATCCCTTCCCCATTGCTTGTTTTTGTCAGGTTTGTCAAAGATCCAATGTTTGTAGATGTGTGGCATTGCCTCCAAGGCCTCTGCTCTGTTCCATTTGTTTATATCTCTGTTTTGGTACCAGTACCATGCTTTTTTTTATTTCTGTAGCCTTGTATAGTTTGAAATCAGGTAACGTGATGCCTCTGGCTTTGTTCTTTTTGCTTAGGATTGTCTTGGCTACATGGGCTCCCTTTTGGTTCCATATGAAGTTTAAGGTGATTTTTTTTCTAGTTCTGTGAAGAAGGTCATTGGTAGTTTGATCGGGATACCATTGAATCTATAAATTACTTTGGGAAGTATGGCCATTTTCACGATATTGATTCTTCCTAACCATGAGCATGGAATGTTTCTCCATCTGTTTGTGTCCTCTACTTATTTCCTTGAGCAGTGGCTTGTAGATCTCCTTGAAGAGGTCCTTTACATCCTTTGTTAGTTGTATTCCTAGGTATTTTATTCTCTTTGTAGCAATTGTGAATGGGAGTTCACTTATGATTTAGCTCTTTGTTGGTCTGTTATTGGTGTATAGAAATGCTTGTGATTTTTGCACATTGATTTTTTATCCTGAGACTTTGCTGAAGTTGCTTATCAGTTTAAGGAGATTTTGGGCTGAGATGATAGGGTCTTCTAAATATACAATCATGTTGTCTCAAATAGAGGCAATTTGACTTCCTCCTTTCCCAATTGAATACCCTTTATATTTTTTTGTTGCCTAATTGCTCTGGCTAGAACTTCCAAAACTATATTGAATAGGAGTGGTGAGAGAGGGCATCATTGTCTAGTGCCAGATTTCAAAGGGAATGTTTCCAGTTTTCATTCATTCAGTATGATATTTGGTGTAGGTTTGTCATAAATAGCTTTTATTATTTTGAGATATGTTCCTTTGATACCTAGTTTATTGAGAGTTTTTAGCATAAATGGCTATTGAATTTTGTCAAAGGCCTTCTCCGTATCTATTGAGATAATCATTTGGTTTTTGGCTTTGGTTCTGTTTGTGTGGTGGATTATGTTTATAGTCTTGTGTATGTTGAACCAGCCTTGCATCCCCGGGATAAGGCCTACTTGATCATGATGGTTAAGGTTTTTGATGTGCTGTTACAATCAGTTTGCCAGCATCTTATTGATGATTTTTGCATCTATGTTCATTGTGGATATTGGCCTGAAATTTTCTTTTATTGTTGAGTCTCTGCCAGGTTTTGGTATCAGGATGATATTGGTCTCAGACATTGATTTGGGAAGGATTCCCTGTTTGTATTGTTTTGAATAGTTTCAGAAGGAATGGTAACAGCTCCTCTTTGTACATCTGGTAGAATTCAGCTGTGAACCCATCTGGATTTGGGCTTCTTTTGGTTGGTAGGCTATTAATTGCTGCCTCAACTTCAGCCTTTGTTATTGGTCTGTTCAAGGTTTCAACTTCTTCTGTGTTTAGGCTTGGGAGGCTGCAAGTGTCCAGGAATTTATTCATTACTTCCAGGATTACTGGTTTATGTGCATAGAGTTGTTTGTAGTAATCTCTGATGGTGGTTTGTATTTCTGTGGAATCAGTGGTGATATCCCCTTTTTAGTTTTTTTTTGTGTGTATTTGATTCTTCTCCCCCCGACATGCCTTTTTTTTTTATTAATCTGGCTAGTGGCCTATTTTGTTGGTCTTTTCAAAAAACCAGCTCCTGGATTTATTGGGTTTTTTTTAAGGTTTTTTGTGTCTCTATCTCCTTCAGCTCTGCTCTGATCTTAATTTTTTCTTGTCTTCTAGCTTTTGAGTTTTTTTTATCTTGCTCCTCTAGATTTTTCAATTCTGATGATTGGGTGTTGATTTTAGATATTTCCTCACTCCTCTGGTGGGCATTTATTGCTATACATTTCCCTCTAGACACTACTTTAAATATGTCTCAGGGATTCTGGTACATTGTGTCTTCATTCTCATTGGTTTCAAAGAACTACTTTTGTTTCCACCTTTGTTTCATTGTTTATCCAGTTGACATAAAGGAGCAGGTTGTTCAGTTTCCATGTAGTTGTGTGGTTCTGAATTAGTTTCTTAATTCTGAGTTCTAATTTGATTGCCCTTTGGTCTGAGAGACTGTTTGTTATGATTTCCATTCTTTTGCATTTGCTGAGGAGGGATTTACTTCCAATTATATGGACAATTTTAGAGTAGGTGCAATGCAGTGCTGAGAAGAATGTATATTCTGTGGATTTGGGGTGGAGAGTTCTGTAGATGTCTATCAGGTCTGCTTGGTCCAGGTCTGAGTTCAAGTCCTGGATATCCTTGTTATTTTGTGTCTCGTTCATCTGTCTAATATTGACAGTGGAGTATTAAATTTTTCCACTGTTATTGTGTGGGAGTCTCAGTCTCTTTGTAGGTCATTAAGAACTTGCTTTATGTACCTGGGTGCTCCTGTATTGGGCATGTATATATTTAGGATGGTTAGCTCTTCTCAATGCATTGATCCTTTTACCATTATGTAATGTCCTTCTTTGTCTCTTTCGATCTTTGTTGGTTTAAATCTATTTTATCAGACACTAGGATTGCAGCTCCTGCTTTTTTTGCTCTCCATTTTTTGATAAATCTTCCTCTATCCCTTTATTTATAGCCTGTGTGTCCTTGAACATGAGATGGATTTCCTGAATACAGCACACTGCTAGGTCTTGACTTTTTATCCAATTTGCTGGTCTGTGTCTTTGATTGGGGCATTTAGTCCATTTACATTTAAGGTTAATATTGTTATGTGTGAATTTGATCCTGCCATTTTTATGCCAACTGGTTGTTTGGTCAATTAGTTGATGCATTTTTTTCATTATGTCATTGGTCTTTACCATTTGGTACATTTTTGGAGTGACTGGTACTGGTTGTTCCTTTCTTTGCTTACTGCTTCTTTCAGGAGCTCTTGTAAGGCAGGCCTGGTGGTGACAAAATCTTTCAGCAATTGCTTGTCCAGAAAGGATTTTATTTCTCCTTCACTTATAAAGCTTCGTTTGGCTGGATATGAAATTCTAAGTTGAAAATTATTTTCCTTAAGGATGCTGAATATTGGCCCCAACTCTCTTCTGGCTTGTAGAGTTTCTGCTGAGAGATCCCCTGTGAGTCTAATGGGCTTCCCTTTGTGGGTAACCTGATCTTTGTCTCCGGCTGCCCTTAGCATTTTTTTCTTCATTTCAACCCTGGTGAATCTGATGATTATGTGCCTTGGGGTTACTCTTCTTAAGGAATACCATTGTGGCATTCTCTGTATTTCCTGGACTTGTGTGGTGGCCTGCCTTGCTAGGTTGGCATGTTCTCCTGGATAATATCCTGAAGAGCATTTTCCAGCTTAGATTCATTCTCTCCATCACATTCAGGTACACCTATCAAAGGTAGATTAGGTCTTTTCACATAATCCCATATTTCTTGGAGGCTTTGTTGCTTTCTTTTCACTTTTTCTCTATTCTTGCCTTCTCATTTTATATCATTGACTTCATCTTCTATGTCTGATATCCTTTCTTCTGCTTGGTCGATTCAGCTATTGAAACTTGTGTATGCCTTGCCAAGTTCTCTTGCTGTGTTTTTCAGTGCCATCAAGGCATTAACATTCTTCTCTAAACTGTTTATTCTAGTTAGCATCTTATCTAACTTTTTTCAAGGTTCTTAATTTCTTTGTACTGGGTTAGCATATGTTCTTTTAGCTCTGAGAAGTTTGTTATTATTCACCTTCTGAAGCCTGTTTCTGTCAATTCATCAGATTCACTCTCCATCTGTTTTGATGCCTAGTGGTGAGGAGTTGTGATCCTTTGGAGGATGAGAGGCATTCTGGTTTTTGGTGTTTTCATGTTTTTTTTTTTTTTTTTTTTTTTGCACCGGTTTCTTCCATTCTTTCAGGTTTTATCTACCTGTGGACTTTGTAGTTGGTGACTTTTGGATGGGGTCTCTGAGTGAACATCCTTTTTGTTGATCTTGAAGCTATTTCTTTCTGTTTCTTAGTTTTCCTTCTAAAAGTCAGGCCTCTCTGCTCTAGGACCACTGGAGGTCCACTCCAGACCCTGCTTGCCTGGGATCACCCACTGTGGCTGCAGAACAGTAAGGCTGCTGTCTTTTTCTTATTCTGTTATCTTTGTCCCAGAAGGGTACCCGCCAGATGTCAGCCTGAGCTCTCCTTTATGAGGTGTCTTTTTGGGTATAAAGGGGTTGGGGGGCTGTTTGAGGAGACAGTCTGTCACTTATAGGAACTCAAGTGCTTTGCTCGGAGCTCCGTTGTTCCATGCAGAGCTGCTGGGCAGGCACCTTTAAGTCTGCTGCAGCACAACTCATTACAACCTCTTTTCCCAGGTGCTCTGACCTAGGAAGGTCGGCTTTATTTATAAGTTCCTGGCATGCTGCTGCCTTTTTTCTGAGATGCCCTGCACCGCATGGAGTAGTCTAGTCACAATCTGCCAGCAGAGGCATTGCTGAACTGCCACAGGCTCCGCCCATGTGCGATGTAAATTGCCTGTGTAGTAGCAGACTGCCTTGGTAGTGGGGTATGCCCTTCCCCCCACTGACCTGAACCATCCTGGGTCCAGCTGCACTTGCTGTGAAACTCTCAATCCAGAGCATTTCAGATTGCTTGTTTTGTGTGTGGGGGGCGGGGGACAACTTTCTGAGCCAAACCCCCTAGCTCCCTCTCAGCCCCCTCCCTTTCATTAGAATGGGTGGCTCTGTCTCCCAGGCATCCCAGGCACCAGTTTAAATGGCTGCCCAGATTTGTGTGAGTTTCTGTGTGCCAACCCCGGCACCATCCGTGCTGAAGGCTTGTGGTGCTTTTTGGCCTGGGAATCTCCTTGTCTGTGGGCAGTGACAACTTGTTTGGAAATGTGGTGAGCTCTCACCCTCTGCCTTGTTCTTGCTGCGAACTGCCCTCCAGAGCTGTTCCTATTCGGCCATCTTGGATCCTCCCTATATACATATTTTTTAAAGTCAATTTTAAATGTTACGGCCTCAATGAATCTTTCTATGGTAAAAATAATCAGCCTAGTCTGAGCTTTCTTATTAAATAATCTGTTCCTCTGATGGTATTTATATAATCTGCCTGCCTGGTATTATTAATGAAGTGTCTCAAATGACCAGATTTCAAACTCTTTTAAGTACAGGGATCTTGTCTTAGTAACACTTGTATGTACTACAGTATGTAGAAAAGTGCCTGGATCTTTGTAAACGTGTTTATGAAGTAAATATGTGACTGTGTCATTGTAGTTTCATAAAATTATAGTCCATGTTTTAATATTTTCCATCTAATAACTCAGCAGACAATGTACTTAGTCCTCGTTATTAAGCTTGAATCCCTTATGATCCTCGCATGACTAATTCCAGCTTGCAGCTTCCATGATATTCCATGCTGACAAACCAGGTAATCAAGCTTGTTAAGAAATATGTATTAAGTAAATGCGATTAGGCTCTTAGGGAGGGTGTGATGACTTTTCATTCATTAAATCATGGCTTGAAAGTTTGGGCTTTAAATCTGAGGGCTTACACTGTTTTCTCAACATCCGCACTTTGGGGTTGCATTTGACAACAGTTTCCAGAAATCTGACCTCCATAAAAACAGGGCATTACATTGCTAGAAAATATTGTTCCTTTTACAGAAAATGGCCATTCTAACAGTGAATGTGTATCCTTTCTGACAAATAGGTTCTGGTGTTCAGGACTCAGAACCAGACAGCTGTCCCAGCACCGCTGAGGATTCCTCTAAGTTGTAGCAGATGGTGCTACTTATTTGGCCATCTAATGCTATTTTGAAGCATCAGTTGGCCAACTGCTGTGGTGGAGGTATGAAAATAGAAGATTTATTTAGAGCCAGAGGATGCAAGCACAAATGTTTTGGAATACAGAGTTTAAACTGATACGGAAAATTTGTATCCAACAAATTGACAGGCAAGATCCATTAGAGGGTGTGGTTACAAAACCCCCTCCCTCAGATGAAAGCATTCATGGAAAATACAACCTCTTTGGCCAGCTGTCTTATAATCTCTTCCATGCCCCTCTTCCCTGTGACATGCACGTAGCTGCAGGCATACTCACACAAGCACACACACATCACATATATTTCCATACATACATTTGTTAATCAGTCTGCAATTTAAATTTAACACCACTTAGGAACCAGCTGGGTCACCTGTAGCTGGTCTGTGGAAATATGCACAGTATGTGTTGGTGATCTATATTAGAAGAGATCCTCTCAATTTTATCTTTAAGGTAGCAGCTGAAGTCTCATATAGCTTATACCAATATACAGCGATCTGTGCTTTCTGCATCAAGCATTTTGGTCATGCTTTTGGCCATTTCCATAGCAGCTATGGATCATTCTTTATCAGAATTAAATCTAGTTAGTTAACACTCTGCTTACCATTGCCCAGAATACAATTTTTAAGTACTTTCTTAACTCTTATTTATATCATTAACTATTCACATATAGAGACTAAAGATACTTTACAGTAGCTATTTAATAGAATACTAGTGCACCAGAAACTCTTTTATGAAGTCAATAAATTCTTATTATGTTTGTAGTGAATTTCTTACTTGAGAAAAAAATGAACCAATTAAATTATTCAACCAAATGTAAATTTAAATTTGTGTACTCCGTTACCTAAAAGGAGGTGAGTTAAAAAGTAAAAAATGCACAGAAAACGTGCAGATTATTTTCAAGCATCTGTATTAGTGGTTCAGCATAGTATGGCACATGAATTGGAAACACTAACATACAAATAAAAATGACATAGTGAAATAAACAGAAATTAATAAATAAATAGAACAGCTTTGCATGTCTTATTAGTAAAAGTAAGTGGGATTGTGGTGCAGAAAAAAGCCTTTAAACACAGAGCACTTAACCAAAAAGGAAGAAATTGGTCAAGATCAAATGCAAACAAAATTGAAACAGCAATTAAAACAGAAGTAAATGAATAAATAAATAAATCAAATTTTACAATTAAGTTGAGAATTTTTTCATGATGAGCTTGTGTGTGGTTAAAAGCATTTTTAAATAAAACCAAGGGAGAGCACAGAATAGGTGTGGAGCATGCAAACTACCTTCTTGGGTGCTAGTGAGGCAGAAGCAGATAGGCACAGGCAACATGAATACTTTTCTCCTTGTAAGAGAAAATGTCTGCCAAGTTATTTTTACAACAGTTTCTAAGTCCTTGAAATGTCTGTGACAAAATTTAGAGGCAAAGAGTTGTCTGTGACAACAAGAACCAGCAGAAATCATAGTACTCTTCGTTATCAACATTTATCAACATGGTCCCTTGTTTGACAGTCACTGCCATATCTGTGTCCATTTCATCCCCACTTAACTCTTTGCCCCCACTTGAGATTTATGGCTCAAATTGTTCACATTTTATTAGTTGCATTTCATGGAAAAACCTATTGCTAATTTGCCACCTGGCTTGTTTGAACCCCATCCTATCTCCTATTCCTTTTCTATCAGTACCCCTACCCAACTCTCACACAAAGTATTAGGCCTGATACCCAATTTTCCATTCACATTCTTGTTTCCATGTGTATTTCAAGGTCTTAAACTATGCCTCTTTTACATTTCATTTCATAATATGTAAAAGAAGGGTTATAAAGATCCAGCAGTGGTAAAAACACAGTATACTCGGATGAAATTAATAAACCAGACTTAGAGAATTTGTGCTACAATGGTTAACATTCATTAAGTACTAAGGGATAAGCTCTGTTTTAAACACTTTTCATACTTTAATTCATTTAATCATACTCTGTGTTTAAAAATGAGGAAACTGAATGACAGATTAAATAATATAACTTCTAATATACCTATACTGCTAGTACATGGCAGAGCTAGGATTTGAACACAGGCAGTTTAGAGTCAGAGTTCACCCTATTTTCCATTATGCTGTATGACATCTACTTGAGAACTGACAAACATTGAAAGACAAAACTACGATGCAATTAGGATAATATGTAAATTATCATTACAAATTATATCTTTTCAAGGACATCAATGGATTATGAACACTTTTCTGTGTGCTTATCAAGAGATTAGATTCCAGAGAGGCTGAGAAATTCAGACTGATGAGCCCATCATTACCAATGTTCAGATTAAATAGAAAGAGAATCTCTAACTACAGGTAGAATCTGAAAAAGCTTCCAAAGTTTTGATGAAATTGAAATTGTTGTCTGTTTCTGTTTTTGGGGGGATATTCTTTAGGTATATCCACTCTATCAGAAGCTTCACAGAAAAGCAGATGTACAGAAGTAATATGACTATAAGATAAGTGAAATGTACATTAGGGATCCCTGTGTATATAAAGGGAGCAGATGGTGTTATTGCATTACATATAGTGAAAAGTGGTATTAAACTGAAGAGGGAAGTACCAATGGAATGATGCATTGAGTTTAACTAAGAGAACAAGGTTATAGAATGGATTTCATAATCTTTAAATAATTAACCATTAACATTATAGTTCATTAATAAAATCTTTGAAGCAATAATAATTACTTGAAGTGAGAGGAAGCAGTTGAGATAGATAGGTCAGTAAGTATATTAGAGATCTATAAATATTTTGCTTGGTGGTTGGCAATCTAGTTTTACTTTCTTTTTTAATGCTCAAAAATGTTTTTCAAGTTTGTCTGCATGTCCTGGAGTTATTTCAGGTAGTCATCTTATGAGCTTTTCTAAGATTGATACCAGAAAATATTGTTGAATCAGTAACATAATTGCAGTAAGTGAGGATGTTCCATGTTGATAGTAGGTTACATTGCAAAAAAAATGTGTTCATGTTATTGCCTCATCAGGGCTCTTTGAGCAAAGATTCCTAGCAACATGAGTTAAATGAGTCACTAGCAATGTTAAGATGTAAGCCTCTAGGCCGCGTGCTGTGGTTCATGCCTATAATCCCAGCACTTTGGGAGGCTGAGGCAGTCAGATCACCTGAGGTCAGGAGTTTGAGACCAGCCTGACCAACGTGGAGAAACCCTGTCTTCACTAAAAAATACAAGGAGAGAGATCCAAGATGGCTGATCACTAGCAACTTGGGATTATAGCTCCCTGTGAAAGCACAGAGAATGAGAGATGCCACACTTAGACAAATTTTTGTTGCTCACAGACCAGGAGATTCCCAGTGGAGGAGCCCCACAGGTCACCAGCGCAACTCTTGTGGCTGGCGCAGTGGTTCTTGGTGCAGAGTAAATGGGACTGGGTCCCCTTGTGGTTGATGTTTTGAGCTCTGAGAAGGCAGAGTCACCTATTCAGCTGATAGAAGGAGGGACTCAAGAAGGAAGCCAGACTGGAGATTCCTGGGCAGAAAAGCATCATCAATCTTAATGCCACTGTTCTAGCCAGTGCAGTGCATTGCTCATATTCCAGCACTGGGAATCAACAAGTTGGACGTCCACTCAGAGATCTAATTAGAAAGTTGGTAATTACAAAAATGACAGATGGATAAATTTATAATGATGGGAAGAAACCAGCCTAAAAAGGCTGAGAATACCCAAAATCAGAATGCCTCTCCCTCTACAGGGGATCACAGTTCCTCATTAGCAATGGAACAAGGCCTGATGGAGAATGAGTGTGTCCCATTAACAGAAATAGGTTTCAGAAGGTGGATGATAAGAAACTTCTGTGAGTTAAAAGAACATGTTCTAACCTAATGTAAAGAAACTAAGAACTTGAAAAAAGGTTTGACGAAATCCTAACGAGAATACACAATTTAGAGAGGAATATAAGTAAATTAATGGAACTGAAGAATACAATGCAAGAACTCCATGAAGTATGCACAGGTTTTAACAGTCGAACTGATCAAGCAGAAGAACGGATATCAGAGTTTGAAGACCAACTTAAAGAAATGAAACAAGAAGACAATATTAGAGAAGAAAGAGTAAAAAGGAATGAGTAAAGTCTCCAAGAAATATGGGACCTAATTTACATTTGATAGGTGTACCTGAATGTTATGAAGAGAATGAATCCAAGCTGGAAAATATTCTTCAGGATATTATTCAGGAAAACTTTCCTGACCTAGTAAGGCAGGACAATATTCAACTCCAGGTAATACAGAGAACACCACAAAGATATTCCTCAAGTAGAGCAACCAAGACACATAATTGTTAGATTCACCAGCTAGAGCAACCCAAGACACATAATTGTTAGATTAACCAGGGTTGAAATAAAGGAGAAAACTCTAAGGGCAGCTGGACAGAAGGGTCAGGTTACCCATAAAGGGAAGCCTAACAGACTCACAGCAGATCTCTCAGCAAAAACCCTACAAACTAGAAGAGAGTGGGGGTCAATATTCAATATCCTCAAAGAAAAGAGTTTTCAACCCAGAATCTCACATCCAGCAAAACCAAGCTTTATAAATGAAGGAAAAATAAAATTTTTCACAAATAAGCAAGCACTCAGAGATTTTCTCACCACCAGGCCTGCTTTACAAGAGCCCCTGAAAGAAGTGCTGTACACAGAATGGAACAACCAGTATCAGTCATCCCAAAAAACTTATCAAAAGGTAGCGTTTCTCCATAATGAAGAATCTATATCAACTAATGGGCAAAATAGCCAGCCAGCATTAAACGACAATATTAAACTCACAAATATCAATATTAATTCTAAATTTAAATGGGTTAAATGCCACAATCAAACACGCAGAAAGGAAAATTGAATAAAAAGTCAAAACCCTTTGGTACGCTGTATCCATCTCATAAGCAAGGACACACAAAGGCTCAAAACAAAGCTTTGACTTACCAATCAAATGGAGAGCAAAACAAACAAACAACAACAACAACAACAAAAAAAACAGGCATTGTCTCTGACAAAATAGACTTTAATAGTAACAAAGACTAAAAAAAAACAAAGAAGGACATTACACATAGTTAAAAGGATCAATACAACAATAGGATTCAATGGTCATAAATATATTTGCAACCAATATAGGAATTCCCAGATATATTAGACTAGTTCTCAATGAATTTTAATGATACTTGGACTCCCGCACAATAATA
>CAUYOR010060196.1:0-10280 GCA_963573925.1 Callimico goeldii
ATCAGCCATGGGTGAAGCAGGGGCAAGGAGCAAGAGCAACAGTTGATGTTGTTTCTCAAACATGAGTCTTCTGCAGTAGCCAGTAACTGGGAAACTCAGCTGAAAGCTCCCTCCTCAAGGCTAAAAATTTGTATTTCTTATCAGATGCAAACATGAAAAGAGGAGAGGACCTCTGAGATGATCAGAATAAAAATATTCCTAAGTAGCCAGTTACTTGAAACTGTGACTGAAGGTGGAAATTCCAGTATGTGGATTCTAATACCTTTGAGAACAGAAACTTCATTTTGTCTATTCATTAGAGGCAACTCAAACTTGGAAATAACATGACACTTTTGAGATTCATATTTTATTTACAACTAAATGAAGAATGTCCCTGTAAACTCTAATCCAGGATACAAAGAACGATATAAAGTAGTTGCTGGTACCACAGTGACATGTGAAGGAGTCTATGCCACTGTTTCTTGAAACAATGATTTTGCTATTTAAAAAAAAAAACCCACCTACATGATTTCTTCATGTTTCATGTGTAAAAGAATGAAAAATAAGAGTGATTTTTCAAAACTCTACAGTCTCTGATCAACTGTGTGAGGTGGCCAGGATATCACTTTCACTCAGTGACAGCCCCTACTTTTTAGGAACAACAGCCTCTGGGCAAGACTTAGTACTCCTCCAGAGTATCTGCTCGAGGAATGGAAAGACCTCGGTCCTTCAGGGCCTGCACTTTCAGCTTCTCTGCCTCCAACTTGGTCTGCTGTTCCACCCTTTGCTCTTCTAGAATTTCTTCAATGGATACTTGCTGGAGGGGTGTGTCACTCTCCTTTTCCAAGTCCTACAAAAGAGACAGGTTTGAAAACTTCACCTGAAGACCAAGAATAGAAAACATTACCGATCTAAAGGCAGATGGATTCCTGTCTCAGGCTCGAATTATTTTTCATAACTGTGACAGGACTGAAATATCCTTCTCCTAGGGATAGGAAAGTTTTTCAAAGAAGAGCCTGACAACACTACGGTAAGATACATACTTACGATGAATGTGGTTATAGTGATCAGTATTTCTATAACAAAGCTTTATGTGATCCAAAATCCCATATTAGGATTAATTTTCTATTAGTCGAGGATTAATTTCCTTAAAAAAAAATTAGGGCTGCTTATAGACAGCTATCTCCCCGGCTGTAGAGAATCCAAGAGGGAGGTTATTGAGGCAGTGTGGCCTTAGAAAAATTTTTTAAAAAATTATTTTAAGGATGGGTGGGGTGGCTCATGCTTGTAATTCCAGCACTTTGGGAGACTGAGGTGGAAGGATCACTTGGGCCTAGGAGTTCGAGACCAGCCTGGGCAATACAGTGAGACCCCAACTCCACCAAAAAAAAAAAAAAAAAAAAAAAAAAGCAGATGTGGTGGTGTGCTCCTACAGTTCCAGCTATTCAAGAGGCTAAGGTGGAAGGACTGCCTGAGCCTGGGAAGTTGAAAGTCAAGGCTGCAGTGAGCCATGAACATGTCACTGCACTCTAGCCTGGGCAACAGAGCAAGACTCTGTCTCAAAAATAAATACATAAATAAAAAGGCAAAAATAAAAGGGATTCTCTTGCTTTCATTTCCCAAGTACTACAGGTATATGACTGGGACTACAGGTATATGCCATCGCACCGGCTCTGTAGTCTCTAAACTATAACACAAGACTCTTTTTTCCTTTATGGCAAGAAGTATTCTAGGGGAAACCTCAGCAGAACATTTAGGTTACTAAACCAATTTGGTCCCAATATTTTTCTCCACTATTTAAAAAATTGTTGCCTAATAAAAAATTCCTTTTCCTTATTTAAAAAATACATGCTCACTGTAGATAATATAGAAAAGACAAATAGGAAAAATTTAAAAATCATCCATAATTCCAATATGGAGAATTAACATTTTTGGTTAATATCCCTACAATTTTTCTATGTATATACTGACTAAAAAAAACCCCAGCCAGGTGTGGTGGCTTACACTTGTAATCCCAACTACTCAGGAGGCTGAGGCAAGAGAATCACTTGAACCCAGGAGGCAGAGGTTACAGTGTGCCAAGATCATACCACTGCACTCTAGCCTGGGCAACTGAGTAAGAATCTGTCTGAAGAGGAAAAAAAAAAATTAGCTGGGCATGGTGATATGTACCTGTAATCCCAGCTACTCAGGAGGCTGAGGGGGGAGGATCACTTGAGGCCAGCAGTTTGAGGCTACAGTGAGCCACGATCACACCACTGCAGTCAGCCTGGATAAGAGTGAGACTCTGTCTTAAAAACAACCCCCTCTCACCCAAAAACCCACAATGCAAATACTGACTGTAATTCATTTTCATTTACATGTGGCACAGTATGCTTAATATTTTTATTTTTGAATGCTTTATAAACATTTTTCATGTTATTTACTTTTAAAAATATGGAAGGCTTCATAAATTTGCATGTCATCCTTATGCAGGGGCCATGCTAATCTTCTCTGTGTTGTTCCAATTTTAGTATATGCTCTGCCAAAGCAAGCACATTTTTCATTTTATATATTTTTAATAGAGTCAGGGTTTGACCATGTTGGCCAGGCTGGTCTCAAACTCCTGACCTCAGGCAATCCGCCCACCTCAGCCTCCCAAAGTGCTGGATTACAGGCGTAAGCCACCGCGCCCGGCAATATTTTTCATTTTTTTTAGAGACAGGATCTTGCTCTGTTGCCCAAGGTGGAGTGCAGTGGCACAATCACAGCTCTCTGTGATCTGAAACTCTTGGGCTGAAGTGATCCTCCTGCCTCAGCCTCCTAAGTAGCTGGAACTACAGGCGTGTGCCACCACATCTGGCTAAATTTTTTTTCCCTTTTTGTAGAGACGGGGTCTTGCTATGTTGCCCAGGCTGGTCTCAAACTCCTGGCCTCAAGCTATCCTCTTATCTTGGCCTCCCAAAGGGTGAGCCACTGTGCCTAGTCCTTATAAACATTTAATAACCAATGTCATAATGCAGAAGAACCTTGCTAAAAAAGTATCTCACTATCCACAGATTTAGTTTAATGTCCTTAAAATGAATACACAGGTATTATTCTGTGTTTTTATAAGATGGAAAACCTATACAAAGTATTCCTGTTTTTTATCCTCCTCTATGACTTTCAATGACAAAAGTTTGGGAAGGTATTGACACACAACTTCTCCAGATGCACTAGGCTGTATATTATCACTACATGCTGCCAAGGTCTCAGAACCCACTGGCAGTGGCATTATCAGATAGTGAGAGGACTCTTGCCGCAGAAATTACAATGAAAGCCACACAAATTACATAAGCAAGCCCTGGTCCAGGTCCAAAGTTAACAGCACCCAGCAAAGTATATATTACCACATAACACCTACCCTCCCAACCGGTAAGTAGCAGCTAAAGGGAGGACAGTGTTCTCAGCCTATGCACTGCCTCTTGGGCTTTTCAGTATGTTACTCACTGAGCAATTCATGCTGCTGCTGCTTCTTCCCAACAGTCTTATTTATTAATGCTGTGTCATCATCATCGTCCTTGATGCAGAATTCAGGGATTTCTTAACCAATGCAGTGTTTATAGAAACCAAGTGATTTCTGTCCAGACGCGGTGGCTCACGCCTATAATCTCAGCACTTTGGGAGGCCCAGGTGGGTGGATCATGAGGTCAAGAGATCGAGACCATCCTGGTCAACTAGGTGAAACCCCGTCTCTACTAAAAATACAAAAATTAGCTGGGCATGGTGGTGCGCGCCTGTAGTCCCAGCTACTCGGGAGGCTGAGGCAGGAGAATTGCTTGAACCCAGGAGGTGGAGGTTGTGGTGAGCCAAGATCGCGCCATTGCACTCCAGTCCGGGTAACAACAGCGAAACTCCGTCTCGGAAAAAAAAAGAAACTAAGTGATTTCTACATATGAATTCCTCTGGAGTTGAAACATAATTTCTCCTGACTGTTGATTGATATAACCATGTAGGCATTCCTGAGACCATGTTTCTCCAGTGGGACACCTGTAAAACTTCTGCAGCATCCAAACTATAACGTATTTTTTTTTAAAAAAGGGAACTTTTCCTCACAAAAGGGATCCAAGGAAACAACAAAACTTTGAGAACAAACATGTTCACTTCTTTCTCTGTACACACACACATCTACTCAGATGTATCTCTGTGCCAATGTAACTGGTATAAAGAGCATGTTTGCAGAGGCCGGGCGCGGTGGCTCAAGCCTGTAATCCCAGCACTTTGGGAGGCCGAGGCGGGTGGATCACGAGGTCAAGAGATCGAGACCATCCTGGTCAACAAGGTGAAACCCCGTCTCTACTAAAAATACAAAAAATTAGCTAGGCATGGTGGTGCGCGCCTGTAGTCCCAGCTACTCGGGAGGCTGAGGCAGGAGAATTGCTTGAACCCAGGAGGCGGGGGTTGCGGTGAGCCGAGATCATGCCATTGCACTCCAGTCTGGGTAACAATAGCGAAACTCCGTCTCAAAAAAAAAAAAAAAAAAAAAGAGCATGTTTGCTGTGTTTACTACTATAAAACAGAAGCACAGTATCTGTCAATATTTTTTTGAGACAGGATCTTGCTCTGTCATTCAGGTTGGAATGCAGTCGTATAATCATGGCTCTGTGGCCTTGACTCAGGTGAATCTCCCACCTCAGCCTCCTGAGTAGCTGGGACTGGTGGTACACACCATCATCCCTGGCTAATTTTTGTATTTTTTTGTAGAGACACACTTTGGCCATGTTGCCCAGGCTGGTCTCTTGGGACTTAAGTGATTTGCCTGCCTTGGCCTCTCAAAGTACTGGGATTACAGATGTGAGCCACTGTACCCACCCAATATTTTAACCTGTCTTTTTCTCTGATACGTTGCCTCCTTAAAGTTAAATTCAAAAAAGTATTTTAAAAAATCCTCTATGACCCCACCATGCAGAGATTGGTCAGCTCCCCTATATACTGGCAGTACCAAGCATGGTGGCATTTTATAGTCCCAGCTACTTAGAAGGCTGAGACAGGAGGATTGCCTGAGCCTAGGAGTTTGATTCTAGCCTGGGCAACATCTCTGGAAGAAAAAAAAAATACTGGCAGACTACTTTATAGTCATTTAATATCTCCCCATGGGTATTAGGTGCTTGGTTTTGGCCTTTGCATAAGAAGGTAACAATTTCTGTTACTTAAACATGCAAGAAATGATAAACTTAACTAAAAGTAAAAACCTCAAAAATATTTTATAAGTTAGAGTATGATATTTCATATACTTCACAGCAGCATTTGGACAGTATTGATAGTATGGATTAGTCATTTCTAGCTATTTCCAAAATGTGGTCTCTGAAACAACCCAACCTTGGCAGAATTATGTCCTTGCTTTCTCAAATAGCTATTAAAAATGGCTACAAACCAAACCACTCTGAAGACCTCTGCAAGCTGATTTAAGACGTGGCTAGATAGTTAGAAAACAGAATGAAAAACTTAAAAAATTAGGCAAACACCATAGTTTTTGGTAAGAGAAAAGAAAACAGCACTGGTTCAGCCCTTAATTTCAACTAGTCTTGAAGGGATTTATATTTTGATTTTCGCTGCAAACCCAATAATCAGAAGTAGCAAGATGGGCCGGGCGCAGTGGCTCACGCCTGTAATCCTAGCACTTTGGGAGGACGAGGTGGGTGGATCACCTGAGGTCAGGGGTTCTAGACCAGCCTGACCAACATGTTGAAACCCCATCTTAAAGGAAAAAAAAAAAAAAGTAGCAAGATGAAATCAAAGGTTTTAAATAAGGTACTTAAAAAAATATCTGAGTACTTCTAGTAGGGGTGTGTGTGTGTATATCTGCACACACAAAGACCTACAGCAACAACACCTAAGAAAATCTGATTTAACCTTTCACCTACCAGCTGATCTTTCTGGCACAGATACCACCAAAATACCCTCTTCCTGGCTGTGAGCAAAGGATCCAAGTGAGACTGAACTCCATTCTAGGACTAGGTAACAGAGAAGCTTTTCCTATAGCCACTCTTTCCCATTTCTCCCTTGACTGATATGGGTATCACACCGTACTGCAAATGCAATGTGTGCCTCCCTCAAACACTGTGTATTAGTTTTATGTCATGAAAAACTACTTGTAACCAACTGTTTAAATGACTGCAAAATATTTCAACATATATAAATCATGCCTTGCCCAGAATATATAAATCAAGCTTTTTCAATTTTCTGCTATTAAACAAAGAAATATGTTAATGAACACATTTGTTATATAATATAATATTTGTTATATAATATTATTTCTTGTCGCCCAGGCTGGCGCTTTTTTTTTTTTTTTTTTTTTTTTTGAGAAGCAGGTGGAGGCCTTGGTCTGTCAGGACCATTTTTTATAGAATAGTATTTTTTTATGGTATCAGGTAAAAGTTAAGATATTTTGCTGCCAGTGGGATCAAAAATCTTTAAAATGCTAAAAGGCACTGAAACAAAGTTAAGTATTCTCTGTAGCTTCCCTAAACTAATTCGGTAGTTGCCTGTGAGAAGCCAGATGAAATGTGGAAAATATTTTTATTCTCTCTTGAAAAGACAAAAAAAAGAAATCTAACTAGCATGAATAAACATCTACAGCAGCTTAACAATTTTCACTTACTATTTCTCCTAGTAGGACCACATTTTCTCCTCTGACCACAAAAATCCCTCGAGGAATATCACCGTATTTTTTGCCCACATGAATACGCTCCACAGTCTGATGTAGCACTAAGTTTGCTATAAGCGTATAGGGAAGAAACAAAAATATTTAGTTTAAGTTATTGGGTAAGGCCCATAACTCAATTAATCAGTTATTTTGAATAGAAAAGATTTAGCTAAACATGATTTCCAAACTTTCTAATTCTGCGGAAGGCTAAAATTTCAAGTAATCTTCTACAATTTCATTGACTAAGACATACCACTTAGGAGACGCCTGGGATTATATTGGGCTAATACCTGAATGATGGTAGAAATAAGAGAAGTAAATTCCTTTATTAGTTAATTGCTAATATCAGAAAAGCCATAGGAAACTATAAATGAATAAGGAACTTGGAAAACGGGCTTAAACAACCACAAAGATCAAAACTTTGTTTTCTGGAAAGGAACAGGTTTTTTTGTGTTTGCGTATGTGTATGTGATGATCTGCTGAAGATTTAACTTTGTTTCAGTACTTAGGATTCATTTAACCCAATGCAGGTATCCATTGGTTATGATACAGAAAAACCTGTTTTTTCACCCTGACAGATAACTATACTTTGTAATCTAAAAGTCAACTTACTATTCACTACCTTTCCCTCAAAGTACTCTGATGAATCTGACTTAAGGATCAGAATTCCAATTTGTTAACCATAATTATTTTTCTTCTTTCAATTAGTACTACTTGTCCTGTTTGAAGTAAAGGAGAAATCTATGTTCATATCTTCTGTAATTCTTGTGTTTTAATTATGTTTCTTCCTTATGCTCAAATCCAGTGATTTCGCAGATATCCAATAAATGTTAGCATGAACATGAAGTTCCTTGAAACAGAAGGAAACATAATCTTTTAACTTTAGAAAAATGCATGATGCAAAACAAAGACAGAGACTTCTGATTCTAATGTATCCCTATATGTAAAGTATTAAGTTTAATGTTCGGGGTCCTTAAAACACTTCAGGAAATGCCTTCTACCCAATTTTCATTGGCTAGGGAGCAATTAACTTCACTTCAGGAACTGCTCTGAAGTCATTACACCCAGCCAATGTAAAAATGAACAGCCTTAGGTAGGCACAGTGGCTCACGCCTGTAATCCCAGCACTTTGGGAGGCTGAGGTGGGTGGATCACCTGAGGTCAGGAGTTCAAGGCCAGCCTGGCCAACGTGGTGAAACCCCGTCTCTACTAAAAATACAAAAATTAGCTGAGTATGGTGGCTGGAGCCTGTAATCCTAGCTACTTGGGAGGCTGAGTGATGCACAACAATCGCTTGAACCTGGGAGGTGGAGGTTGCAGTGAGCCGAGACCGTGTCACTGCATTTTAGCCTTGGCTTTGAGACAGAGCAAGACCCCATCTCAAAAAAACAAAACAAAATGAAAAAAAGGTGAGCAGCCTCTTCAGTGGACTGAGTTTATTTCTATCATTTGGATCCCCATAATGGGGATTCTAGTGAAAGCCAGTTTTAGAAACATGAGCTTGTAAACATATATAAGCTTTGAACCACCTAATCTGAATGTATAGAAAACAATGATGTACTCAATAAAATCAGTTCCACTATGCTACACACAAGAAAAAGTTGCAGATAAATTTCAATATGAAATACAAAAAATTGAAATGGGCAGCTGTTACCCAGAGTATAAGAGATATCCATAATTTAATACATACCAAATTGATCAATGCTTCTTAAAAAGCCTATAAGTGTCCTTCCATCTCGAAGCAGGACCAAGTGCTTTTCTGGGGAGAGGGGAAAAAAGTCTTTTAAACAAAAACAGACAAGTTCAGTGAGTTTTTAAGATAATAAAATAAAGGTAATAACAGTTTAAACTGTATCACTTCCTCTGCCAATGTATTTAAGGTGAAGTTCAAGTTCACTGGAGAACTAGAGGGAAAACCACAGCAGGCTGTGATTTAGATGAGAACATCAGTGGTGAAAAGAATCAGAGCAGTGTGGCAGAATGGGATAAGGACAGGGTATGGCATCAGGAAGCCTGACTGGCTGGCTCTAGACCCTTATTTATTTATTGATTGATTTATTGAGACAGAGTCTTACTCTGTCACCGAGGCTGGAGTGTACTGGCTCACTACAGCCTCCCAGGTTCAAGCAATCCTCCAGCCTCAGCCTCCTAAGTAGTTGGTACTATAGGAATATGCCACCATGCCTGGCTAACATTTGTATTTTTAGTAGAGAGGGGGTTTCATTATATTGGCCAGGCTGGTCTTGAACTCCTGACTTCATATGATCTGCCCACTTTGGCCTCCCAAAGTGCTAGGATTACAGGAGTGAGCCATGGCGCCCAGCCCAAAGACCCTTATGTTTGACACTTAAACTGTCTCAGTGTCGTGTCAATTTTTATATCTGTAAACTGACAAATTTAGTCTAGATGATTCTTACAGTCTTATTTATAGAATTATTTTGTCCTCAACTTAAAAAGAAGAGCTTCTATCTCACATTTGTTTGTAACCAGGGAAGGCTTTAAATAAAAGCTCACTGCTTCAGGCATTTAAAATGAAGACTAATAATAAGCTAGAGCAGAAATTCAATGTTTACTAACAGGCATATGCTATTCTGGGGTCTAGACATATAGTAGAGAATGAGACTTAGAAAGTCACCAACCTTATGAATTTATATTCATGGTGGATGAGGACAAATAAATAAGAAAATTACCTACTGTGATTAGCACCATGGAATAACAAGCTAGCAAGACAGTATGATGAAAGGAGAGAAGTGGTTACAGAAGGAAGGGTGGCAAGGGAAAGCGTCTCTGAAGAGGTGACTTTGAGCTGACATTGAAGAATGAGAATAAGCCAATTACTAGCACACCCAGCAAAATTTCTTTCATTCATTTCTTTAATGCCACGCCTAAAGTTCTTTGTAGATGCACAACAAGGAAAAAGAAAAAAGACAGTGACTATGCCCTGAAGGAATTTATACTCTTCCTTGGGCTATATGTAAGTATCATAGAAAGCAAATCTTAATTATATGAGACTACAGAGAGAGAAGTTGTATTTCTGGAGGAGGTATCAGAGTTGGACCTTGAAAGGTAGATAATTTTTGGGCAAGGGAAGAGTAATAGGAAGAGGCGGTAGAAGGAAATCTGTAAATTGAGGAGGTGGAAAAAAAGGGCTATATGTCCGTGTTTCGCCAAAAGCTGAGGGTGTGAAGGGAAAGTACAGTAGATAAAGTCAGAAAAGTACTAGGGGCAGGCTGCATTTGGATTTGACCTCATAAGGAACAAGAAAACATTAGGTGATGGAGTCTGTTAACTGAGTTTGTATATGTGGGTATGTATGAGAGGGTGGGGTGCTGAAGATGTGAGGTAAACAAGATGTAAGAGCTTTTTTTTCCTTTTTAATTTTTCTTTTTCTTTTCTTTTTTTTTTTTTTTGAGACGGAGTTTCTCTCCCGTTACCCAGGCTGGAATGCAATTGCGCGATCTCGGCTCACCGCAACCTCCGCCTCCTGGGTTCAGGAAATTCTCCTGCCTCAGCCTCCTGAGTAACTGGGATTACAGGCACATGCCACCATGCCCAGCTAATTTTTTGTATTTTTAGTAGAGACGGGGTTTCACCATGTTGACCAGGATGGTCTTGAGCTCTTGACCTTGTGATCCCC
>CAUYOR010060197.1:0-24732 GCA_963573925.1 Callimico goeldii
CTTCAATCAATAGTCTTGAAACTCCAGATTATCTATCAAATGGAGCAAACCTGTCTTAGGTAGCTAGATTCTCTAATCAAATATTGACAGATAAGATCTTTTGGGTGATAAGAACAGATTTAAAACCCAGAGTGACATTCTTTGATGAGAATCATAGAATATCTATACATGTCAAGAAGAAACCTGTTTATATAGTATGTATTTAAGTCTCAAGTTATTACTATGTCTTAATAACAAAATTATAAGTTATTACTACTACTATAATTATATGTTTAAGAGCTAAGGTCCAAACATTTCCTTTTTGCCTAATTAAGATATTTAATCTATGTCTATAACCCAATAAAATGTTCAGTTTGTGGAAGTAATACTGAATCACAGTTTTAACAGATTAAGATAATTATTAGTCATATATTTATAAATCTTATTGTCTTATTTCAGGTCATGTGATGTTACTCATTGGAGCCCTAAATTACCTTAAAAATTAAGTAACTAAATATATACTTCCTAACAAGAGAGATTTCAGAGAAATAACGTAACTTCATTCATTGTTTGAAAATATTCAGTATGTGATTACACTCATGGCATTTTGGTACATTTTTAGTGTGTCCTTGGGTTTTCTGAAACGATGAACGGATAATAGAGGATGGAGTGTAACCACTATGTGTAGAGATTAAATAGAAAAATGATTTTTATACCTGAGTGTTTAAAGCTATGTAGGATTTGAATGCAGTCAGTTTTCTCTAAAATATTGCCTGTGGTCTGCTGTAGGAAAAGCAGAATCACACTGTATTCATTGTTTAACTGTGAAAAATTAATGATTTATTTAAATGTAGAAACACTGTGTGAAAGGAGGCAATAAAGTATCAGTCTATGAATCATGCTTGGTGATATGTCTAATCCTTGGAAGATGAAAACTTGGAGTGAGGCCTAGATGTAAATCAAAATTTTGTAATATGTAAGAGACCCAAATCACATCTTGACCTTCCTTTTTAATGTCAGAATTGTCAGCAATACCAGCGCCATTGACTGCATCAAGCTCTTAGCACTTCAACAATTCTGACATTTCCTTCTCATTTTTCAACCTCCTATTTTTCCAAAAATGAGAGAGGTTTGAGAACAGATTCTTTTTTTCTAGAATTGCAGCAAATCAGTTATATAAAAACTTTTGGTGACAGTTCTTTAATGCAAATAAGACTCCCCTATTGCTGCTACCCTAAAGCACTACATTTTATGGCTTCAGACATTCAAAACATTGAATATACTAAGAATAAATCACAGGACTTGATTTGCATAACTATCAATACTCTCCAATATTCTTAATTTAATGAAAGAATAATGGGAAAATTGCTAAATATAAGTGGGAATAGAAATATAAGATGACATTTTTAAGCTGTTGTTGCATCCAGAAAAAAAAGGACAACTCCCCTCACTTTGTGTTGCTATTTTTCTAAATGTTTCTAATTTAAAAAGCTTCTGACGAGCATGGAAGATAAGCTCAAATTTGGCTTGCTATCAGAGTTTGTGCATCACCCTAGGTCCCTGTATTTTATGAGATTCTATTTCCTTAAATTTCAAGGAAATAGTCATTTTTTGAAAATGTTTTAATGATAGAAAAAATGCGTATGAGTTAATGTTAAAAATAAGAGTAGTATGAAATGTACATTTTCAACTGTGGAAAAGTATTCATACATAAACAAATTCAATGAGACAATTTGCTAACATGTTGATTACAGTCAACTGTGGTTACTGATTTTGTTTCCTTTCTTATTTGCTTCTAATTTTTCTAGTTTTTGTTTTCTTTTTTTGGAGAAGCCCTTTATTCTTTCTTTCTTTTTTGACAGAGTCTCCCTCTGTTGCCAGGCTGGAGTGCAGTGGCACGATCTTGGAGGAGCCCTTTTTTGTAACAGCGTTGGTCTGGAATGCAAAGAATTAACTCTGAAATAAACTCTGGAATTAACTCTGGAAATAAAAATTAACAAAAACTAGGCTCAATCAGAGGATCATTTTAACATATATTGGTTTGTTGGATAAATCATAACCCAAATGAAAACAAAAGTGCTCTATGCATGTTCATAGGAAAGGTGTTCTTATAACAACTCCTATTCTTAAATACAGTGATATATTGAATGGAAAAGAAGTTGAAAAATTTTGTCTAGCAATTGATTTAGAGGTTTCCTTTCTATTCTATTCCCACTTTTTCACCTTATGACCTGTTGGATGGTGATAAAACAACATCCTAAAAGTTTACATAATACCACTGAATAAAATGACTAGTAGTAACTGAGTGCATGACATGGTACTGGCATTCTGCTAAAATATTTGTGTAATCATTATAGAAAATCTTTACAACTCCATTACTATCATACTTGTTCTCATTTTGCAGATGCTAATATGCTTATGGATGGCTGTAGGTCACACAACTGATAAGTGGTAAAAACAGGTTGAGCCCAGGCAACTGGGCTTGAAACTTGGAGGTATCGACCCTGTGGCTGATGCAGAGTTCTGTCATGTGCAGGCTTATCTCATTTTATTGTGCTTCCCTTTATTGCTTTTCAAGCAGTATTGTATTTTTACAAACTGAAGATTTGTGGAAACCTGTGTTGAGTAATTCTATTGGCACCATTTTTCAAATGGCGTGTGCTCACTTCAGGCCTCTGTGTTATATTTTGGTACTCCTTGTAATATTTCAATTATTTTCATTATTATTATAATAGTTATGGTGATCTGTGATGACTGATCATTGATGTTAATATTGTAATGGTTTGGGGCACCATTAACCAAGTCCATATAAGATGGCAAGCAATCAATAAACATTGTATGTCTTCTGACTTCTCCATCGACTGCTCATTCCCTCATCTCTCTGCCTATTCTCTGAGATGCAACAATATTGAAATGAGGCCAATTAATAACCCTACAAAGTCTTCCAAGTGTTCATTGAAAGGAAGACTGACAATTCTCTTACTTTAAATCAAAGGCTAGAAAGGATTAAGCTTAGTGATAAGGGCGTATTGGAAGCTGAAACAGACTGAAATCTAGGCCTGATGCACCAAATGGTTAGCCAATTTGTTACTGCAAAGGAAAGGTTCTTGAAGAAAATTAAAAGTGTGATTTGAGTGAACACACAAGTAATAGGAAAGTGCTGATATGGAGAAAGCTTTAGTGGTCTGGATAGAAGAGCAAACCAGCCACAAAGTTCTCTTAAATAAAAGCCTAATTCAGAACAAGACCCTCTCTTTAATTATATGAAGGACGAGAGAGGTGAGAAAGTTGCAGAAGAAAAGTTGGAAGCTAACAGGTTGGCTCATGAGGTTTAAAGAAAGAAACTGCCTCTGTAACATAAAAGTACAAAGTGAAACAGTAAGTGCTGATGTAGAAGCTGCAGAGGGTTATCCAGAAGATCCAGTTAAGATCCTTGATGAAGGTGGCTGCACTAAATAACAGTTTCCATGCAGATGAAACAGGCTTATATTGAAAGAAGATGTCATCTAGGACTTTCATAGCTAGAGCAAAGAAGATAATACTGCCTTTAAAGCTTCAAAAGACAGGTTGAATCTCATTAGGGGATAATGCAGCTGGTGAGTTTAAGTTGAAGCCAATGCCCATTTACCAGCTCAAAAACCCTAGGGTTCTTAAGAATTATCGTAAGTCTACTTTGCCTGTTGTCTAGAAATGGAAAAACAAATCCTAGACTACAGCACGTGTGTGTATAGTATTATTTACTGAATATTTTAAGCCCCCTGTTGAGACCTACTACTTAGAAAATAAAATGCCTTTTATTGAAAATACATCTTTTCCTTCAAGAGCTCTAATAGAGATGTATAAGAAAATTAATGTTTTCATGCCTGCTAACAGAACATTCCTTCAACAGCTCATGAATCAAGGAGTCATTTTGAATTTCAAGTCTTATTATTTAAGAGTTACATTTTGTAATGTTATAGATAGTGATATTTCTGATGGTTCTGGGCACAGTAAATTGAAATTTTTCTGGAAAGCATTTACTCTTCTAGATGTCATTAAGAACACTCAAGATTCACAGGAGGTTAAATTAGCAACAATAAGAGGAATTTGAAATATGTTGATTACAAACCTCCTGGATAACTTTGAGAGGTTCAAGCCTCAGAGAAAGAAGTAACTGCAAGAAACAATTTCATGGAGAGCTAATCAAATAATGCACTTAAAACAGTGTGCCACAAATATGAAATCTGTTACATATTCACCTAAATATTATTACATGGAACATCCATAGAAAGTTTATGCACATGCCATATGATATGATTTAAAATTTTTTTTTGCAGTGGTATAGTTAGTGATATTTACTGTTGTCAACACTCTGGTTATATCTTTATTTATTTATTTATTTATTTTTTTAAGACAGGATCTCACTCTGTTGCCCAGGCTATGTGTAGTGGGGCAGAGATGGCTCACTGCAGCCTCCAACACTCAAGCAATCCTCCTACCTCAGCTGCCTGAGTAGCTGGGACTACAGGTGCAGGCCATCTTGTCAGTTTTTCTAATTTTTCTAATTTTTGTAGAAATTAGGTTTCACCATATTGCACAGGCTGGCCTAAAATCCTGAGCTCAAGTGATCCTCCTGCCTTTGTCTCCCAAAATGCAGGGATTATAAGTATGAACCACTGTACCTGGCCTCTGGCGATATCTTTACTAAGAATAATAATATCTTGTCCAAATTTCTTGCTAAGGCAATTGCCACAAATATATTTGACATAAAAGGATATGAGATCCCCAAATCTTGAAAAAAATCAAATCTATAAATGGTATATAAAAGGTGAAATTCTCCATGCCTGGGATTTCGATAACCATGGGGACCAAGAGATTTTATCATAACATAACTTAGCCAAGCTTTGAATCTCACTCCTGTGTTGGCTTTAACCTACCTCAAATTATTATAGTGGTACGGTAGTTAATAGCTAATCTGGAAATAAGGTAATGAGGGATCTGTGGGGATCGCTCCCATGTGAGGCCCCTAGGAAATGGGCCTCGCCATACAGTGAGCTTGATCCCAGACACAGATCCCCGGTTGGGGGAGTCGAGATGAGCGAAAGCAGGAACCAAGAGAGGGACTATGCTAATCAAAAATAATTAAGATATTACTTTATGGATATGAGGACTTGGTAGGCATTGTGTCCACTTTCGGCCCCTTATGGTTTATTGCTTGATTGTGTTCATTTTGGACCCTTGTCACCTTCATCGTAAAATATTAACTTAAGTATTTACACTTGGTAACTTACTTACCGTAACTTACTGGGTGTAGCTAACTTACCGGGCTTAACTTACTTACTGGGCATAACTTAGTGGGCGTAACTTGCTTACTGTAACTTAAGTATGTTGATCTGGCGTAAACAACATTAACTTCAGAAAAGTATATAATGGAACATATTGCAAAAATAAAATTGCTGCTTGGATATAGCCTAAGTCAGCCCTCCAGACTCCGCTTTACTTTATTCTTTCACTTCCTCGCACTCTCTCCCTCAGGTTGAACGAGACATCTATGTTGGCGGTCTCAGGGACTCCCGCAGGTCATTAGCCCTCCAGCAGACATGCTGGACTGCAACACACGTCTCCACTAAAAATACAAAATTAGCCGGGTGTGGTGGTGCGCACCTGCAATCCCAGCTACTCCGGAGGCTGACATAGGAGAATCACTTGAACCCAGGAGGCGGAGGTTACGGTGAGCCGAGATTGCACCATTGCACTCTAGACTGGACAACAAGGGCAAAACTCTGTCTCAAAAAAAGAAAAGAAATGAGAAAGACCATAATGTTATTAATTTAAATTCCATCAGTGGAGGGAGGTGGCTCATGCCTGTAATCCCTGCATTTTGTGAGGCTGAGGCACTTGAGTCCAGGAGTTGGAGACCAGCCTGAGCAACATGGCAAAACCCTGTCTCTACAAAAAATATAAAAATTAGCCTGGTGTGGTGGCTCATGTCTGTAGTTCCAACTATTTGGAAGGCTGAGGTGGGAGGATTCCTTGAGCCTGGGAGGGCAAGGCTGCAGTGAGCTGAGATCATACCACTGCTCTCCAGCATGGGCAACAGAGTGAGATCCTGTCTCAAAAATAAAAATAAATAAAATAGAGATGGTTCTCTCTATATTGCCTAAGTTGGCCTTGAATTCCTGGCCTCAAGAGATCCTCCAACCTTGGCCCCCCAAGTTGCTGGGATTATAGGTGTGAGACACCACAACTGGCCTAAATATACTCTTTTTTTTTTTTTTTTGAGACAGAGTATTGCTCTGTCACCCAGGCTGGCGTGCCATGGCATGATCTTGGCTCACTGCAACCTCTGTGCCTCCCAGGTTCAAGTTATTGTTTCAACCTCCCAAGTTGAGTCTATAGGCACCTGCCACCATGCCCAACTAATTTTTGTATTTTTAGTGGAGACAGGGTTTCACCATATTGGTCAGGCTGGTATTGAACTCCTGACCTTGTGATCTGTCCACCTCGGCCTCTGAAAGTGTTGTGATTACAGGCGTGAGCCACCACACTTTTCCTCCTTATTTTTATTTTTTTTGAGATAGAGTCTGTGTCTCCCAGGCTGGAATGCAATGGTATGATCTAGGCTCACTGCAGCCTCTAACCTTCCAGCCTCAAGCAACCCTCTCATCTCAGCCTCCGGAGTAGCTGGGAGCACAGACGTGCACCACCACACCTGGCTAATTTTTGTAGAGATGAGGTTTCATCATATTGCCCAGGGCAATGGTCTTGAACTCCCGAGTTTAAACAAACCACTTGCCTTGGCCTCCCAAAGTGCTGGGATTACAGGAGTGAGCCACCGGTCTTCAATATGTTCTTTTTTTTTTGAGACAGAGGTCACTCTTGTCCTCCAGGCTGGAGTGTGGTGCCATCTCCGCTCACTGAAACTTCCGCCTCCCAGGATCAATGGATTTTCCTACTCTCAGCCTCCTGAGTAGCTGGGATTACAGGTGCGTGCCACTACGCCCAGCTAATGTTTATATTTTTAGTAGAGACTGGATTTCACCACGTTGGCCAGGCTGGTCTTGAACTTCTGAACTTAGGTGATCCACTCGCTTCTGTCTCCCAAAGTGCTGGGACTACAGGTGTGAGCCACCATGCCTGGCCTCAATATGCTCTTTTAAACTAGAGACTGGGCTTCACTTCTTGGAAATATTCTTGTGCCATTTTTTTGACAATTTTGTTCCCATTGTTCTCTCTCTCTGTTTTTTTCATATTTATTTTGAGATAGAGTCTTGCTCTGTTGCCCAGGCTGGAGTGCAGCGGCTCGATCTTGACTCACTATAACCGACACCTCCCAGACTCAAACCAACCTCCCACTTCACCTACCAAGTAGCTGGAGCTACAGGTATGTGACAGCACACCCGGCTAATTTTTGTATTCTTTATAGAGAAAGGGTTTCACCATGTTGTCCAAGCTGATCTCGAACTCCTGAGCTCCAGGAATCTGCCTGCCTAGGCCTCTCAAAGTGCTGGGATTATAGGCATGAGCCACTGGGCTGACCCTGTTATTTCTTTTTAGAACTCTTTTGATTTGATATTGAAACTCTTGGACTGATCCTTTAATTTTCTCACCCTTTTTTTACTTCATCCCTATTGTTAATTTCCAAAAGCACCTCTCATTATCTAATTTTTCTTTTTCCTTTCCTCAGCTTCCTCAGGTTGAATCATTATCTAATTTTTCTTATTTCCTCCTTTCTCCCTGCCTCCTTTCCTTCCTTTCTTCCTTCCTTTCCTGTCTCCCTACCTCTCTTCTTTCTTTCTCAAAGGAATTGAGTCTTATTTTATGGTGTAAAATCTTATCTCCCTGAGAATATTAATTTACCTTTTGAAAGTTTCTTCTACTCTCTGTATTATCTCTGTTTCCACTGAGTCCTTTTTTTCCTCCTCTGGCCTTTTTTTTTTTTTTTTTTTTTGAGATAACGGGCCTCTCCATGTTGGCCAGGCTGGTCTTGAACTCCTGACTTCAGGTGATCCACCCACCTTGGCCTCCCAAAGTGCTGGGATTACAGGCGTGAGCCACTGCGCCTGGCCTGTTTTTTTTCTTTTTGAGATGAAGTCTTGGTCTGTCACTGGGCTGGAGTGCAGTGGTGTGATCTTGGCTTACTGCAACCTCTGCCTCCTAGGTTCAAACGATTATCCTGCCTCAGCCTCCCAAGCAGTGGGAGCTACAGATGCGCACCACTACACACAGCTAATTTTTTGTCTTTTTACTGGAGATGGGGTTTTACCATGTTGGCCAGGATGGTCTCAACCTCCTGACCTCATGATCTGCCCACCTTGGCCTCCCAAAGTGCTGGGATTAGAGGCATGAGCCACCTCGCCCGGCCTGTTTTCTTTTTTATTTAAATGGAGTCTTGCTCTGTCGCCCAGGCTGAAGTGCAGTGGCATGATCTCCCCTGACTACAACCTCCATATCCCAGGTTCAAGCAATTCTCATGGCTCAGTCTCCCAAGTAGCTGGGATTACAGGCTCCTGCCACCACACCCAGCTAATTTTTGTATTTTATTTATTTAGTTTAGTTTATTTTTTTTAAGATACAGGGTTTCACTATGTTGGCCAGGATGGTCTTGATCTCTTGACCTTGTGATCCGCGCGTCTCGGCCTCCCAAAGTGCTGGGATTACAGTCGAGAGCCACCACACTCGGCCTGTAGACTTTCACCAAATCCCCACCCAATCTCTCTTTCTTCCTATTGCTCCCCAACCTTTTCAGATTGCTTTTCCCCAGTAAAGGTACCTGTGGGAGTGCGGAAGGGGTGGCTACCTGACTGATGGGAATTGGGGAGGGTTTGCAGAGCTGCTTTTCAGTCTTCAGACACCCCTCACTGTCTTCAGTGTCCTGTTCCTATTGCTGCCTTCCAAAGTACCAGGCTTTAGTCCTTGAGTTTTCTTGCTTTTTGTGGGTCTTCTCCAACAAAGCTTGGCCTTCGCTTGCTCTGCTAATTTAGTCACCATTCCTCCATCTGCTTTTTGTCTTCATGTGCTGTGGGTTTGGGGTGATAAATGTTTCCTAGTTTTATTGAAGACAGCATTTGTGTTTCTGTTTCTTGTTCTGATTGTGCTTTGGGGAAAGTAAAAAAGGGTGGAAAGGTCAGTGCTCAGCTGTCTAAATCCTGGAAGCTATGGAGGTGACTTCTAGCAATTGCCTCCATCATTCTGTTCAAACATATTTTTAAAAAAATACAGGGCCGGGCGCGGTGGCTCAAGCCTGTAATCCCAGCACTTTGAGAGGCCGAAGCAGGTGGATCACAAGGTCAAGAGATCAAGACCATCTTGGTCAACATGGTGAAACCCCGTCTCTACTAAAAATACAAAAAATTAGCTGGGCACGGTGGCGCGTGCCTGTAATCCCAGCTACTCAGGAGGCTGAGGCAGGAGAATTGCCTGAACCCAGGAGGCAGAGGTTGTGGTGAGCCGAGATCACACCATTGCACTCCAGCCTGGGTAACAAGAGCGAAACTCCATCTCAAAAAAAGAAAGAAAGAAAGAAAGAAAGAAAATAGGTTCCTGTAGATATGGCTATGTCCTTGATTAAGCCTTGGTACAGTCTGAGATTATCTCTGGACTTTCCAATTTCATAGACTTATTTTATTCTTTGAATCGACTATTGTGTTATTTGCAACCAAAAGCATCCTTACTGACACACGTTTTCTTCCCATCCCTGGGGGCTGCTGCTCTGCGGAGAGTTAATGTCAGTTCCATGCTTGCCCTGGGCACTTTGGTTTTCTTCTGTGACTTAGCTTTTCTTGGTGTGTCTCCAGCTCACACATCTCTCTTGCATTCTCTATCCGTAGAACCGGATGCCTGCTGGACATTTCCACCTGGGTGTCTGGGTAGCACCACAATCCTGACATGTCCAGGATGGGCAGAACTCATCTCCACCTTTTAAGCGGCTTTTCTTCTTATCTTCTCTCCCTTGCTTGTTGAATTGGCATTGCCATCATCCTGATTTTACTAGCTGAAGCCCAGGAAAGTTCTTATCCTCTCCTTCTCTCTCACTTCTCCCCCTGCTCATCAATTTATTCACACATTCCAGTTAATTCTTTCCCCCTAGTTAACTCTGAAAAGGACCTGCCATTATCCATGGTCACTGCTATCACTCCAGTCATAGCCACACCATACCAATGTGAACTTTCTCAATACCCCTATTTCTAATCTTGCCCGTCCACTCAAGAGCCAGAGGGATCCTTCCAAAATAAGGTCCCTCATCTGCTTAAAACCTTTAGTGACTCTTTACCATCCAGAGAATCAGCAACGCTCCTCATAACGTGGCCCAGACCCAGCTCAGGGCTGCTTTCCCACTTTTCCTCCCATATTGTGGCTCTACTTATGATTCACATGGTTGGAAGCCATCCTGCTCTCCATGACATCTGCACCTGGGTCTTTGCATATGCTGTGCCCTTTTCTTGAAATATCCTCCTTCACCTCCCTTCCTTTTCTCTTCTTGGCTGTCATGTGTTTGACCTTCAGGACTCAGCTCAGGGGGCTACTTTCTTCTGGAGGCATCTACGAATCCCTGTTCCAAACTCATACCGGGTGATATCAGGTCAGACTGGCTTACAGTGGTAGGTGAGAACAAATACTAGGCATCTCTTCCCAGCTCCAAGTTCAGCTATCTCACCTTGATAGCTTAAAATCAGAACAGTGGAAGCATTTACACCACCGAAATCTGCAAATGCTGCAAATCAGGGTGTTTTTGTTTGTTGATTTGTTTTTTCCCAGAGAGGTAGTTTACCGCCATACCAGTGGGCATAATTGCCTGCTGACTTTCCCACTTTCCTCTCTAACTGGTAAGACCCTTTGGGGGCAGCCTCAGCAGCCCACCCACCCTCTGCCCCCAGTCTCTGCACAGTGCTTGACCCACAATATGATGCAGGTGTTCAGGATGATGTGGGCATGCCACCCTCCTATTTTCTTGTGAGTCTACCACACAGAAGCTAAAAGTTGGCATTTTCCTCCTCCAGATTCTGAAGACTGGAAGTTATTTCTGAGAAAACATTATATTCTAACAGGCTGGAGTCCTTTGGTGTTCTCTGTGGTGGAATTTTATCTGTTGGTGCACTCTATTCCTATTGCCATCATATGGTCCAATTTTCAAAGGAGATATATTTCCATTCATTTCAATTTAGAGTAAATACTTTACCATCCTCAGAGATGTGTAGCTTGAGCAGAAACAAAGGAAGTTAACAGAAAGGATATTAATTAAACATCCACCCAGGACTGGTTTTTTCTCAAGAGACAGTGTATTCTTATGGTTGGAACATAACCTTGGAAATTCGTTTGTTTCTTTTTATAGGCAGGTCACACCACGGACTTGAGTGACCATCTGAATGGTGTGTACTCTCTTGCTTCTCAGGAATAACATCTGTCCTCCTGTGATTCCAATGACACTTTAAGGGGTAAACTTACCGCCTAAAATGTGCTAAAATATTAAATTCAGCTTATTGGCTAAAATAATTTGAAATCTTGGTTTAATGACTCTCAAGACTGTATAAATTGGATAGTTACCTATTTACTGAGCACATACTATGTGCCACATGGTACTAGGGGCCGCAGATTTAATTTAATAAGACATAATATTTTCTTAAGGGAACTTGGGGTCTAGTCCAAGAGGCGACACACATAAGCATCTGCCATTTAAGAGAGTGGCAAGTGCTTATAAAGGAGTTCCCTGTAAACGAAGTTCAAGGAGGCTGTGGATATTAATTCACTCAGCACGTATTTGTTGAATGCCCTTCATGTACCAGGCTCAGTGCTGGGCTCCAGGGATCTGGTGCTGGACTCACAGTTGAGAAAAGAGGCAGGGAAGTAAATAATTACAGAATAGACTGGTCAATGCTATAATAGAGGTACAGATTCAGTGCTCTGAGAAGTAACTACAGTAGGTTCCTGGAAATCAAGGAAACCCTCTCAGGGGAGGTGACCTTAGACTTCTGGTCTGAATAGTTGTCTACGAAAAGTGCTTCCACACAACAACCATGGGAAAGAGAGAGGAAAGAAGAAAGGACCTTCTAAGTGAGTGAGCAGCAGACCCTGAGTGTGGAGGGAAGACCGCACGTGGAATGTGGGAACTGTGCTGGCCTCGGGGGCAGTGACTAAGCTGCCTGGAAGACGTTCTGATGGGCTCCTGTCCCCAAGATGCCCAGGAGGTACAGCCTGTGAAGCCTCCATGTTCCTGCATCATCATCATCATCATCATCATCATCATCACGATTGTCATCGAAGGCCAGAGAGAGATCTCCAGAGGGATCTTGTGAGTCCTAGTTCTACTGATCTCAGCTGGCATAACTTTTGCTCTTGGTCCTTTGGATGGGCCACCTGGAGTTTATCTGGCTGCGTGTACCACCCATGATTTTACGTGTCCATCAGCTAAATCAAAGACGCAGATACAAAGTTGAGAGCCAGGGCATGTCAGGTGGATTTGTGACACTCTCTGGAGGACTCTGGGCACCTAAATGAATGAATGATTTTTGTTCAAGACATAAATATAATCTTTTTCAGTGACAGCTATGCCTAGAATCTCTCACCAGTGTGGGCTGGCTGGTTATTGAGCTGAATGGTTTTTGGAGAAACTTGCTGAGATATCTGAGGGTATGAGGGCAGCTTTGGGGCCTGGAAGGCTGGCTTGCTCACACGAACCCAAGACTGGTGCTCTGGGCAGTAGATGGACAGGGTGGTGGGGAAAACTGACTCCATTTTAAGCCAAAGGTGAGTATAGCCTGAGCCTGTTTAATCAAGAAATATTTATTTAGAACCTACTGCACATCAAGTTCTGATCCAGGTTGTGATGATACAAAGGTGCCCCCAAGGCACTTGCTATCTAAATGGCTACAATGATATATAATCTTGGCGGTCCTGGGCTCTGAAACCATGCTTTTCCAAGTTCAAGTCCTGGCCCTGTCATTTACTGTGTGATCTTAGGCAAGTTACTGAACCTTTCTGTGTTACAGTTTCTTCAGCTGCAAAGCAGGGACAATGACAGTAGGTTTGCTGTGAGGATTAAATGAACTAATGTGTATGAAGAGCTTGGCGTGGGGCCTGTTTTGTAGCTACTGCTCACTAAGGGCATAACGTTATTTCTATTTCAAGAAACAAAAGCCCCTGTCTTCATAAATCCTGGAGATAAGGACTCTGTCCAGTGCAGCTATGATGGGAACGTTTCACACGGGCTCTCACTTCATTCACTACGGCAGTCACGTTTTTGGTGCTTAGAATGGGCAGAGACTGGAAAGCAGAATGCTGGCCCTGTTTGGATGCCATCTGGGAAAACTCTGTGCTTACTTAAGATTTCATTTTATCATCGGGTATGACTTGCTGTAGTCCATAAGCTAAATATTATGATCTCCTTTTTACAGGTGATGACATAGAGAAAACTTATTGAAGAATGCCCCTTAAAAGATTCTTGTTTTCCATATCAAAGCCATCCTAAAGTGGGTTATCAGGGCACATATTTGGAGTGTTTTCTGCTTTTGTGCTCATCTGGATCTCCCCCACATTTCTCCCTGGTGAGGAGGAGCCTCTGGACTATTGTCATGGACATTGGTGAGTCCAGCCACAGTGCGGTCTCAGTCCAGGGCCTGGAACCAAAGGTTAATAGGCAGAGGGTGAGTCAGTGCTGAGTCTCCTGCCTGGCAGACTGGGAAACAACACATGTAGAGATTACTGTCCACTCTGGGCACTCTCACTGATTTTGATGAGTGTTTATAGAACAGGCCTTGCTAAGCATGACTTATCTTTCTTCAATCACAAGTTTCCCTACAATTTTGTTATTTACCTCAGTCTGACCATCAAAACCGAGGACTAAATACTCTCCCAATGTATTGGCTGTCTGTTGCTGCATAACTATACAAATAGGCTTAAATCAACAATGAATGTTCCTTATGTCTCACGGTTTCTGTGGGTCAGGAATTCGGGAACTGTTTGGCTGAGTGATTCTGGCTCAGGGGCTCTTATGAGTTGCAGTAGAGAGGTCTGCTCGGGCTGCCGTCATCTGGAAGCTCTACAGGGCCCCATTTCCAAAATGGCTCACATGAGACTGGCAAGATATTGTTGGCTGTTGGCAGGAGACCTCAGGTTCTCCCCAGGTGCACTTCTCCATAGCGCTGCTTAGGGTCCTCACCACATGGCACGCAAGGGCGAGGTGGGAGCCGCCATGTCTTTTTTGGTCTAGCCTTGAAAGTCACACACTATTTCTTTGCAATATCCTATTAATTATGCCAGTCTCATTCAGTGCGGAAAAGATTACCTGAGGACATGAATACCAGGAGGCGAGAGTCACTGAGGACCACCTTGGAGGCTGGTTATCACACACCCAAGAAAGTGCGTGCTTATCTAGTCCACAAGAATCCAAACAACAGGACTGAAGGGCATCTCATGACTTACGAAAGAAAAATGTCTTAGAGAGCAGGTAAAATCGCTTCTGTAGTACTTGCCCGTGTGAAGTGCATGCAAATGCAATGTAGCCCACGTGACAGTGGCTATGAATGGTTAAAAGGGTGACATCCTGAGCAGCTGGGGCCAGAGAGGGGACTTAGCAGCACTGTGAAGGAAATATGGCCAGGATATTAATCTGTTGATCAATAAATAAATAAGTTAATTAATTAATGGGAGATCTATTTCCAGCCCGGACCCAGGCAAGAAGTTCGCCTCTGACAAATAGCATAAAGTAGAGTCGTATGGTGTGTCCTATAGCAGGAAGTAGCAGCAGATAGACACAGCAGCCAGAGACCAAAAGGAATACCCAGCTGGGACATAGATATTATATTACACATAATATTTTCTAATGTACTCATTTAAAGTTTAAAGTGTGCTATAAATATGTATATTGTATGTTGCATCATGATTTGGTACTTGAAGGATCTCTGCAAGTGCACACAACAGACAATGAGACTTTTCTGCCCTTAGGAAAAGAGACCTTGGCCCCAGAGACTGTCGATGGATGAGCACAGAGGGGAATGAGCAATGCAGTTTCCACTTACTAGGGACCAACTAGCAAAGGGCCAACTCGCCTGCATCAGAAAAGAGCTCATTTTGTAGAGTTCTTCCTGCCCAAATGGCTTCATCAGCGCCACGGTGAGGAGCACTTAGGCATCAGTAATAGGAGTGCTGCCTGTCATTTGCAGTTGTCATGTACCATCCGGCTCAGGACCTCTCATTCACAATGTGGGGATGTCGTCATTCTCAACAAATCCTCTTGTTACCTTCAGAAAACCCCAAGTTAATAAAACCTTTTTCAGGTCTTATTATAAATGTATGCATGAACCAAAGGCCACTTCTGAATATTGGAGACATGTGGGCTCAGGATTAGCTAGCTATTTTGATGTTCACCCAATTCCAAAGGTTTTTTTTTTCCATATTTTAGTCATGATTTTGTTACTATTTTGTTGTTGTTGTTGTTGTTGTTAGGGTCTGTCTCTGTCGCCCAGGTTGGAATGCAGTGTGTGTGGAGATGGGGTCTTACTATGTTGCCCAAGCTAGTCTCAAACTCCTGGCCTCAAGAAATCCTTCCACCTTGGCCTCCCAAATTGTTGGGATTCTAGGTGTGGACCACTGTGTCTGGTTACTATACATATTTGAACATAGTAAAAGCAGAATTCTTTAAAAATCTTCTGTGATTCCAGTTTTAGTAAGAAAGACTGCTCTTGACTTCAGTAATTGAGATTTCAAACAGTAATGGGTATGTTTTAAAGGGACATTTGCCAGGCTCATGAGAAGGCCCTGGGAGTCCTAGGATACCAGAAAGCAGTTAGATCTAAGGGTGAGTCAGACTTAAGGACAAGACAGTGCTGGTTCAGGACAAAACCCAACCAACCAAATAAACAAGTGCAGGTGATCCCTTGTGAGGGAAGGCAGGGATTGAGGGAAAGACAAGAGTACTTGTTTAGTACCTACTCTGTACCCAGCACTGTACATGTGTTATCTACTAGAGTAGTTTGTGACAATTAAAATTTACTCCACAAAAAGTTAACTCTGCCCCTCTATCCAGAAACATTGTTAGCCCAAGAAAGGAAGGAAATGCTGTGAGACCTTGTGATGTGATAGAGGAGTCACTGGCCTTTAGGCTGTACACAGACTTGGTTTGCTCAGTGAACTGAATGCTGTATTTGCCTCCCGATTCATACGTCGAAGCCTCAGCTCTGGAGTGTGGCTCTATGTGAACATGAGGTCTCTAAGGAAGTAATTAAGGCTAAATGAGGCTGTAAGGGTGGGGTCCTAGTCTGTTAGCATTAGTGTCCTTATACAAAGAGCTGGGCACTTGCTCTCTCTGAACATGCACCAAGGAAAGGCCACATGTGCACATGGTGGCAAGAAGCTGGCCATCTGCAACCCAGGGGTTGAATCCTTGCTAGGCACCTCAATCTTGGATGTCCTTCCTTCCCTCCCTCCCTCCTTCCCTCCCTCCCTTCCTTCCTTCCTTCATTTTTGAGACAGAGTCTCTTTCTCTCTCTCTGTTGCCTAGGCTGGAGGGCAATGGCGTGATCTCAAATCACTCTAAGCTCCACCTCCCGGACTCAAACAATCCTCCTAAGTCAGCCTCCCAAGTAGCTGGGATGACAGGCATGTGCTACCATGCCCCACTAATTCTCGTATTTTTCATAGAGACGGGGTTTTGCCATGTTGCCCAGGGTGGTCTCGAACTCCTAGGCTCAAGTGATCTACCCGCCTCGGCCTCTCAAAGTGCTGGGAGATTGTAGACGTGAGCTAGTGCTCCTGGTTGATCTTGGACTTCTACTCTCCGTAATTGTGAAAAAACAAATTTATGTTGTTGAAGTTATCCAGTAGCTGGCATTTTGTTATGGTAACCTAAACAACCTGATACACTTAGCAGTCTCTATTTCCTAAAGCAGGGATTGGCAAACTTTTCAGGCTAAGGGCTGGATAATAGATGTTTTAGGTTGTGTAGGCCACACGGTCTCTGTCTCAGCTACTCGACTCTATTGTTGAAGTTCGAATGCAGTCATAGACAACACATAAATGAGTGCACATGGGGCTGAGTTTCAATAAACTTTATTTATGGATACTAAACTTCGAATTTCATATATTTTTCACATGTCCTGAAATATTCTTCTTTAAGAAGAATATTTCCATTTTAAAAATGGAAAAAGCAATTGGAGCTTGAAGGCCATACAAAAACATATGGAGGACTGTATTTGACTGGTGGCTATAGTTCGCTGATCCGTATCATAAATAAAAAATGCTTTATGCTAAATTGTAGCTGGATATGCTAAATCAAGCCTGATTAACAGTAAGCCTTAATGGGAAAAAGTGAGCTTTAGAGCTGAAGTCTTTGGGTCACCCTAATGACTCTTGAGAAATAGTCATCTATAAATCCAAATATTTATGTCCAATTTCCATGCTGACTCACCTGCTTTCAGAGCAGATAGTAGGTTAAATAACTTATTTTCCAAATTCTAATTCAGGACTTTAAATAGATTCAGGATTTTCATGAGATAGAAAGGTGGGCTAGGTGCATTGGCTCATGCCTGTAATCCCAGCAGTTTTGGAGGCTGAGGCAGGTGGATCACCTGAGGTCAGGTGTTCGAGACCAGCCTAGCCAACATGGTGAAACTCTGTCTCTACTAAAAATACAAAAATTAGCTGGGTTTGGTGGTGGGTGCCTATAATCCCAGCTACTTGGAAGGCTGAGGCAGGAGAATTGCTTGAACCTAGGAGGTGGAGGTTGCAGTGAGCTGAGACTGCGCCACTGCACTCCAGCCGAGGCAACAAGAATGAAACGCCATATCAAAAAATAAAAATTAAAAATTAGAAAGAAAAGTGAACTTGAATCTGAACACACATCTTCCCAATGACCTTGATCTTAGCTCTTCCTGCCTCAGAAACAGGAGCTGACAGCCAGCACTTGTGGGATGTGTGAGCGCTGGTGGCAATTTTTTAAGTCACCACATTCACCTCCTGTACTGTTTGTCTTCCAGTTTACCTTTCAGTGCAGACACCAAGCCATCCCACCTGTTGCACTCAATTGGGAGAACCACTCTGAATGGGGTTTCCATGATCACCATTTCTCTTCTATTTAGAGAGCATCTGCCATCTTAATATCCCGAAAACCAACAGACTCGAAGAGGCCGCAGACTGTACTGCATGGGAAGCCGTTAGTAGAAGGAAAATAAGAGAGGTATGGAGGAGGTTGGAGCAGGGTGGGTAGGAGAAAAGGGGAAATAATCAGTGTGAGTTTCAGCTTTTGTTGAAGGAAATAATTGAACATTAGAAGCATTTTTATTTTCCTGGGAAACGGAATTGACTGGGAGCCCACCTGATATGTGCAAAGCAAGCCTGGGGTTCACCTACCATGCCAAATGTGTTCTGGTTTCCCACCAGCCACCCCACCCCATCTTTCTTTGATGAACAGAGCTTTCTCTTAAGTAAACATTTAAGGCCTAATTGGATCACTGGTGTGGTGCCACAGTAATTAACACACAGCCTGGAGTAGTTACACAAACGTCAGTCTGGGCAATACCAAGTACTGCTGAGAAATCAGAGGGGCCTGTGGGATCCAGCCAAGGAACCTGGTGCTCAGTTGTTCTTGGTGATAAGAGAGAAACAGCAGGAATAGCTCCAGGATACATGGTGTATTATGCAGAGATTAAAAAAAAAATCTCAACAATAGCTGACTAGTGATTAGAGCTTTATTATTTTGTTTAGCTAAGAATAGATTAAAATGACCACAAAGAGAAAGCTCAGTGTTCTCATTGATTTTATGTCTTGTTCATTGGCTGAGATTGGGATGCAGAAAACATCTTGAGCTAGTTGAAGTCCAACAAAGGAATTCACTGTAAGGATGCAGAGGTTTTTGCTGGAACCCAACAGCAGAAGTACAGCTAGACCTCTGGAAAGGAATGGTCTTAGTATAGAAAAGCTGGGTGTGTTGTCTCCATCTCTACTGCCTCTGTGCTCCAAAGAGCAAGTACCTCATTTTTTTCTCTCTCCCTGGAAGTTTTCTCCACTGGTGTTCTAGTAAATGTCTAATACTCAATTCTCTGATGAAAGAGATGCCCTGATTTGGAGTGGTTGCCAATTTCCATGGTGTAAATACTTTCACCACGGTTGATTCAAAGCTACCAATGTGGAGGCAGAGTTAAGAAGAGATGTGCAGTAGTCCATGATTATATAGTATTCCTACCTTATATGGCTGTAAAGAATCTCAGGAGCATAGATTATAATAAATTATAATACAATAATTAGTAAGTGGTGCATTTCAGTACTTACTACCTTTGTTTTAAATGTAATTTAGGTGAATTTATATAATTTAATTTTTAATAATGGTTGTGTTCACAATTTGGCGTGCAGAATTCCTGCTAATTTAATCAACCAGTCCCTGGGAGCTGATATTTATGAGCTGATTCTAGCCTACTATGTTTCTTTCCCATTTCCGTGTACAACACAGGGCACTACATGGCCGCTCCACAGCTCTCTCTCCCAGAGGGATTCCACATTGGACTATGACCCAATTCCAGGGAGAGAGAAACTGGTTGGTTGAGTCTGGGTCAGGTGTTCTTGTTTGGCCAATCAGCTCTGGCTGGGAAATGTGTTGGAAGCACATCTTTCCTGGAAAGGGTAGGGATGAATGTGTTAAAGGGTAGTGTTGTTCAGGATTTGTTATGTGCCAGGCACTTCAAAGATATTTTCTCATTTTTTTCCTTCAGAATTCTGTGATTTGGACACTATTATCGCCATTTTACAGCTGAGGAAACAAAGGGCCAGAGAGGTTTAGTGATTCGCCTAAGGTCACGTGGCCGGTAAACTGCAGAGCTGAAATTCACATCCAGGCGCCTTCTTACCCCAAGCCGTGTTTTCATGCAGCCATACCTTGCAAAATGGGAGGCCTGAGTAAGAGTAATAACATTCCTGAATCTGCAGAGGAACAGCAGCAACTGGAATAGAGAATAAGGAGGTAAAAAAAAAAAAAAAAAGAAGCACCAGAATGTGAAAAAGAGGAATGAGAGCAAAAGCATGTAGTATTTTTGCTGAAAAACTCCATTCTTGCTGCGGTTGCTTCTCTTCTTTCTTTTAATCTCTGGGGCGAGAGGCAGATACTGATTTCTTTGTAATTGAGGGTTTTGTTGCAGATCATGTTGAGTTGAATAGGGGTGTGGATGCTCATTTTTACTTTATTCATCGTTTGTCTTCCCCGGTCACTTTTGTGCTCTTCTGCCCCCAGGTAGTGGGCACAGTTAATTCTTCCTGCAATTAGTATTCATGGTCAGCTAAGCAGAACTAATGCAACAACCGTTTTTACTTTGAAGGTTATATTACATGTTTCCAAGGTCCTGCGGAAAAGGCTCTTTATGAGAAGATATTCTTGACCCTCTCTAGGAATTTAATTTTCCCTTTTCCGAGTTTTCGAGCCCACCTTTTGAATTCTTTAATGTGATTCCCCAGGAAGCACCCAGAGCCAGACAGGCAACAGGATATAGTCAAATAAAAATGTAGGAGTTAAAAATGTTTCCTTCCCTGAGGATGCAAGACGAGAGTACCTGACCCGCTAGTCTTAGAGGGGCTGTCTCTTCATTTTACTGGTTCCTTTGATATGAAAATGAAACATATATATTTTACTATAAATTGCTTCCGTAGAAAAAAATGCCCACTAATTTAAAATAGACACAAGGAGGAGACTGAGAATTCTGACTTCTGATCATTTCAAAACTATATGCAATTATTGTAGGCAATTTCTCAGATAGCAGAAGCAGCAAGAAATATCCTTTTAAAAAAATCTTACTTTTTTTTTTCTTTTTGGAAATAGCGAAACGTGACTTTTTCATACTGAATGCATGGTTTCAATTAATACTTTAAATGGCCCAACATAGTCAGAAAATTCATTTAGCTGCTTTGGAAAAATTCAAATGACTCCAGAAGTGTGAAAGCAGCCCATTTAGAGTCATTTAAATGTGGTTCAACATAGTGAACACATACCATCTCCCAGCTGTTCAGCTTTTAAAATATGCTGACAATACTATTTTGTCCTATTTTCTTTCTTTCTTATACTTCTTATATAAAAATAGCATTGGAGTTTCAACTGATGATCTTCAGAGATTTATATTACATGAAAAAACAAAATCTAGGGAAGAAGTAATATCTGATTTTTTAAGAGGATGCCTTTATTTCTTGGTTTCTGAATTTTAACTTAATAGATTTTGTTTACATTTTTCTTTTCAAATGAAAAGATGTTTTTTTCAAAATTTTAAAATTTACATTGAATCATTTGGAAACAGTGAGTTTTAGGACCATTCAATTGTATTTCCCATTTTGCTTTTGCCACTAGGAAGCTCTGAGCCCAAATTGTGGCTAGCTTCTAGTAATCTGTAGAACCCTATGGTGCAGAACCAGGTATATGGACATTCCATGCCACCCCAGCTTACCCTATTCTTTCTTATTGGTTAATGATTTTGAGCCACCTCCTTCCCTCCTCCACCTTTTAAAAAGATAAGGTGAAGTATATAGAGTGTGATAGTATCTACTGATAAAATGGCAAAGGACTTCCCAGTTCCTTAATAAGGCCCCCATTTTTCTGCTGGGGTTGAGGTCTCCCATGCAAGCATCTCTGCTTCATTTACAGCCCACCCCAGGACCTCACCCAGAGCTGAGCCCTCCAGTGTCCACTGGGGAGGGTGGTAAAAAAGAGAAGGATGGTAAGGTGGTGGAGGGGTGCTTAGCAAGGAGGCCCAGGAAGCTCACTTTCCAACAACTCTTAATTGTGCTGGGAGGAAGCAATCGTCCTCTCTGTGAATGAGTCTTGTGGGTATCCTGGCTGTGGAGGAGGGCTCTGGCAAATGACAAGGGCCTTTCTGGCTGGCAGGTGGGGGTTCTGCACCAGCTCAGGGACCAGAGCCTGCAGACCTTCCTGGGGCAAACTATGCACACACAGATTTAAAAATATCCCTTTCTCCTCCTTCTTTCCTTCCCTCCTTCTTCCCCACCCATTCTCCTGGTGAGGCAGTTCTCCCCAGAGACTGCATCCACGTGGAGGGAAGGTTGCTGAGTCTCGAATCGTCTACTACCCTTGCCGGTCCTCGCAACGCCATCATCCCAGGGGAGAAGGGCGGTCTCGTTTAAAAATATCTATTTTCCCTAGAGGATTCACTTTAAGAACTGCACAAACCTACAGCTGCTTCCAAAAGAAAAGTAAAGGGAAGATTTTGTTCCCCAAATCTGTTTGGTTAATAAGATTCCTAAGCAAACAAACACATGTAAAATGCAAGGCCATTATTTGCTCCGATTAAACATAAAGTCTATTCTCTTGCAACGCACCAAATGATCATGGTTTTTCTCTTCCCTGAGGATGCTGCAGATGTGGAGTATAGTCCACTGACTGTTCATTTCTAAAAAAAAAAAAGGCTGTTGGTGGATTTTTTTCTCAAAATGTGTAGGGTGGACAGGACAGCAGAAATTTCTGACAAGTCAAGTGCAGGTGATTAAAGCTTGCAATGTAAATCAGTTAACATCTGTAATTTTCCTTGTTCTCCAATGCTATTAGTTATTTCAAGGGTAAAAAAAGGATGTTTTACTTAATTTTTTTGAATCTTACTAGGTACCCGTAGCTTAACTTAATGATTTGTATAAGTGATAGTAATTGTTGGGACTACAGTTGAGTATTATTAGCTATAAAATGAACATGGTTATATGTCCAACAGAACTAGCAAGGGACAGAAATGCAGTTGTATCCAAGAGAAAATAATTACAGCAATAATCAGTGTAATTCATGATAATGGCTGAATTGAATTTCACACCATAGCTCCAAGCACTTACATTTAATGAATGTAGTTTGTGCTTGTTTACTAAAAAGGTTTTTAGCAGAAAATCGATAATGTAACTTCAGTGTTTCTAATTGCAAATGCAATTATTTTTTTTAAAGTAGTGGTTCAATAAGGATTTTGTAGAGAAAATTGAGGTATGTGAGTGCTGCAGATGCTGGCGCTTTAATTAGTTACCTGTACATTAGTGCCCTGCTGCCTTAATATCTATTTATTACAACATATTGATTTAAATGGATTTGTATTCAATTTTAAGGCTAGCTAATGTAATGGACATTGAAACTTTTCTGGAAGCATTGGCTGGGATTACAACATGTCACTGGGTAATGAGGCTTTCTTCAAGAGGTGATTTCAGAAATCATTTTACAAACCCAGAGATGGGGCCAGGGAAGGGAGGGCTGGGACACAAGCCAGTTTCCTCAGAGCCAGTGGCAGGGCACGTGTGGCCTTCACTAAATAGGAGCTACTGAAGTGTAGTCCTTCCAGATTCTTTCTTACATGGCTTGACTTCTGTTTATATCTTGTCCCAGTCCAAGATATGCCTAAAATGGTTATTTTGGAGTTGATGGTCTTCTCCAGAGTAAAGCCTGTTGAAAGACTTCTGAGTTTTGGGATCCCCAGCCAGTCCTGCCTGACCCCCTTATTCTGAAGCAGTTTAGGGAAAGTGGCTTGCCTCAGATCGCAGCACTTGGAGTCAGCCAGTCAACTCTAGGTCCCCACACATGATTCATGCTGATGTTAGGTGGATTTGCGTTCTCCATCTAACAGGATCTCTTGATCAAAACTGAACCTGAGCCTAACCTTCTTTCCCCACTTACACAGCCATTGTCACCATCACACCACCACCATTATCATCACCACCACTATCATCACACCACCATCACCATCATCATCACTATCATCGTCACCATTATCACATCACCACCATCATCATCACTACCACCATGAACTTTGCCATCATCACACCACTACCATCATCAGCATCATCAGCACACCACCACCATCATCACCATAACCACCACCACTATCATCACACCACTGCCACCACTAACATCATCACCATCATCGCACCACCACCATCATCACTACTACCATTATCATCACTACCACCATTATCATCACCGTCATCACACCATCACCAGAATCACCACCATCAGCATCATCACATCACTACCATGATTACCATCACCGTCACACACCACCACCGTCACCATCATCACCGTCACACACCACCACCATCATCACCACCACAATCATCCACCACCACCAGTATCATCACCATCACCATCATTATCACCACCACCATCATCACACCACCACCACCAGCATCATCACCATCACCATCATTATCACCACGACCATCATCATACCACCATCACCATCACCAGCATCATCATCACCATCATCATACCACCACCATCATCATCACCACCACTGTTGTCATCACCACCAGCATCAGCACATCACCCCCATCGTCATCATCATCACGATCATCACACCAACCATCATCACACCACCCCTACCATCATTAGCATCACCAACATCACACCACTCCTGCTATCACCATCACCAACATCATCATCACCATCACCACCATCATCACCACCACAATCATCGTACCACTACCATCACCATTGTTACCATCACCATCGTTACCATCACCATCATTACCACCACCATCATCACCCCACTCCTACCATCATTACCATCACCATCATCATCATCACCATCACCACCATCACCACCACCACAATCATCATACCACTACCATCACCATCGTTACCATCACCATCATTACCACCACCATCATCACCCCACCCCTACCATCATTACCATCACCAACATCACACCACCCCTACCATCATTACCATCACCATCATCATCATCACCATCACCACCATCACCACCACCACAATCATCATACCACTACCATCACCATCGTTACCATCACCATCATTACCACCACCATCAT
>CAUYOR010060203.1:0-28310 GCA_963573925.1 Callimico goeldii
AGGACAGGCCTGGGGAAAGAGTCCCTGTGGTATGAGTTCTGTCCGGTGTGAGGGCACAAGTGGAATATTGCCGCCTGCGGCATCTGGGCTCCGGTCTTGGCTCTAGGAGGACAGGCCTGGGGAAAGAGTCCCTGTGTTATAGCCTCCCTTGTGGACACTCAGGGACAGGGGCCACTGCAGAGTCACAAGCTGGACACAGATAGGGGTCTCATGCCACCCAAATAAGAAAGACTATCAACCCCACCAAAGTTTAACCCAGTGCCACAGCTGAGCACCGCTAATAACTAGCCTTAGCCCTCCATAAACAGGAGAAGGTTTCGAAGAGAAACCTACAAACTCCATCACCAAAAGGAACACTTAATAAAAAATGTACGTGCCATTATTCCCACGTGGACTGTAACCATGACTAATGGCATGAAAAATCATCGTGGTACTTCAACTACAGAAACACTAGCGGCCAATACCCGCAAAACACCCTCGATAATCAAAATGATTAACTGCTCATTCATCGATCTTCCCACACCATCTAACATTCCTCTGTGATGAAACTTGGGCTCACTTCCTGGTGCCTGCCTAACCCTCCAGATCATTGTAGGATTATTCTCGGCCATTATCACTACACGTCAGATGCTTCAGCTGCCTTCTCTTCAGTCGCTCATCTCAACCAAGATGTAAACTCCAGCTGAAGTACACTATTTTCATGATTCCTTGGTCTCAGCAAGTCCTTCAGATGAAACTAAGCACATTGAGGGTGGTGTGGCACAGTAGGTCCTTCAAATGACACTTTCCTACCAGTCGTGCAGGACCGCAAGGAGACCTCACTTCTGATGAGGGCTCCCCAAGGCCCCCCAACACTAAACTTGCCCCTGCTTCCTGTCTGCCCTCCCCTCCCTGGGGCACGATTTGGGATCAAATAGGGGCAATGTGGGTGACAGCACCTTGTCCTCGAAAGTGACGGACTTCCCCGGGGAAAAGAAGCAAGTTCCCAGGCTGACCCCAGACCTCCCACGCCCACCTCGCCTGAAATGCTACAGTCCAGGGGGCTGTCTGTGAGCCTCACAGTACTTCTGGCTCTCTCTAGAATCCCTTTCCAGGGCTTGACTGGGTACGTCTGACTGGATGGGGCCGTCCGGCACACCTGATCCGATCCCTTTGGTCTAAAGGGCTGGGTCCTGAATGTCATCTTTGCGGGACTGTTTTTCCCTGCTCTGTTTGTTGACTGGTTTCTATCAAGGCTGCCAAGGTAGCTGAGAAGGATCGTGGCACTTCGTTCTGAGAAATAAACAATGCCTGATGGGGGAGGGCAGGAAGGGAGGAACTGTGTGGAAGGATGGCCTTTGAGATCAGAAACACTGCCCGCACGCCAGTGGGGCTGTTGTCAGGAATTCCCTGGCGGCTGTTCTTTCAGCAGACTTGAGGGAACAGTGAGGAGGTCCAGCCAGCAGGGCGTCCCCGTGCTGCAGAGGACGTGTGGTCTCTATTCTCCTTGCCCCTGTGGGCCGGGCTGGTGGGCTCTGCACTAGGACTGGGTCCTGAGGCTGGAGCATGGTGCAGGGAGGTAGAAGCCAGAACCACAGGGGTACGGGGGTCCCTGGGGATGGATGCATCACCTCCTGCCGTGCAGTCAAGAGGCTCCAGAGCCACCCATCCACTTGGCTCTGGAGCCTCTTGACTGCACGGCAGGAGGTGATCTCAGCTCTGGACCGGCGCCCCGAGGGACTAAGGCTTTCTTTCCTGCCTTGAAGAGCCTACACCCTCCCTGCAGCCCAGACTCAGACAGAACCCAGAGCCTATGCTTGCACAAAGCACTAAGCTTTTCTTTCCTGCTCCCTGGCAAGACCCCCACCCCCAGTGGTCTCCAGGGGCAGTGAAACTGGGAGGTGAAGGGGCTGAGCAGAGGCAGCTCCATGGGCAGAAAGCTCTATACAACAGAGGAGGACCCTGGGAAAACCAGAGGAATCGCAGAACAAAGAAACTGGCAGGCCAGCCTCCATCTTCCCATTTTTAGAGGCCCAGAGAGGAGGATGGACTTGTCACGTCCTTAGGCCGGGGCTGAGGCTGAATGAGACCCCCGGCCCCTGACTTCCTGACCCTGCAACTTGGCCCCTGGTCTTGGGCCATAGGGCTGGGTGCCTTAAAACCCTAAGCAGTCTTCTCTTTCACTGGTAGCTCCAGACGTAGATTGAAGGACCTTGGGCTGAAGGGGAACAGTCATCGCGAGTCTGTGCCTGTCCTGTCGTGGGGTGTCTTCCCACGGCCTCCACCCACCGGCTTGCTCTGACCACACCAACACCAAGCCGTATTCAGCCCCCCGCTTATGTGTCCAGGGAATTCCAGTCCCAGAGGCGTTAACCACATCCCTGAGACAGGGGCTTTGCCGGGAGAGCTGAGGCTCAGCTTTCAGAAAAGTGCGGAAATTCTGACTGACATGGTACCCATGTCTGAGGGTTTATTGGTCCTGCGCCCTGGGCAGCCCCACCAGAGGATCTGCGAGCTGGGAAAAAGAGTTTGCAGCACCCGAGAGCCACCCTACTCCACAAGCTGGCATTGTGCGGGAAGAGCTGCCAACCAGGGTGGCCTTTAAACCTTTCCCAGACACCTCCCAAGCCAGTGCCATCAGCAGCAAAGACCTGAGGTTTCAGCAGATGGGGGTGTGACTGTGTGATGGGACTGGTGAGAAAACACGACAGACACCCCCACTCGGGAAGGGGAAGCTGGCGGTTTTCCCTGGGGGAGGGAATTCCACAGAAGGCTTCTCAGGACCCATCTGAGTCCACGTTTAAATATTTTTCAGGACAAAAATCTTGCCATTGTTTACCCATGTTTTGATCTGAAGTCATAGGATTTTAGGATTGGATGGGTTTCAGACCCATTCCTCTCTCTCGGCCAACCCCATCCCACCAGTTTTTGGAATACAAACCAGCAGCAGAGAGATGGGCGGTATCCCCAAAATCGCCCTGCCTACGTCATGGCAAAACTGGGTATAGAGTCCAGATCTCCCGGTTTCTGCTTGATGAGAGATAAAGGTTTTTCCCGGCAAGGGCGGTATCAGTCACTCCGTGACATGTTTGGCTTTTGGAAGTTTGGCCAGGAAAAAAAAAAGACAAAATGCTACGTACACAGATCTCAAGAGAAATACGTTTGTTTTACCCTTGTAGATGCCGTTTGCAGGAAAAATAAATAGTATTTTTGCAACGAAGGGGTGGGTGAAGAATTCAGTTTTGGTTAAGTCCCACAGCATGAGTTTAAAGCAGGATATAAGTTCAGATTGTTTAAAACAAACCTTTGTCCATTTGGTTTCACATGGAAAAAAAATCTGTAGATGCCACAGGGGTGAGTTCCAAGCCAGTGTTTGCTGATGGTTTTCACGCGTGGCTCAGAGCACTTGAAAAATGTTTAACACTTTGTGCGTGTTTTCAGTATTTAGGGAGGTAAGTTTGGGGACGAGGGGTGCTGTGGGCACCCCAGCATGCAGTGTCAGCTCAAAATAAATGATCAGGAAGCATGTTTCTAAACAGGCTTCCCTGCAGCTGCTGAGATGTTTCTGTCTCTGTTTTACAGTCAAGGAGTCAGTCTTTGGAGGCTCTGGACTCCCTTCCCCAATTCCTGTGCCTACAGTTTGCTGTACCAGGTACCCCAGCCTGATCTCGGGCATGAAGAGGCAGAGCCACTGCACCTTTTTTTTTGGAGACAGAATCTGGCTCTGTCACCTAGGCTGGAGTACAGTGATGTAATCTCGCGTCACTGCATCCTCCACCTCCCATGTTTAAGTGATTCCCCTGCCTCAGCCTCGAGAGTAGCTGGGATTACAGATGCATGAGCCTCCACCCTGTCTAATTTTTGTATTTTTAGTAGAGATGGGGTTTCTCCACGTTGGCCAGGCTGGTCTCGAACTCCCAACCTCAGGTGATCTGCCTACCTCAGCCTCCCAAAGTGCTGGGATTACAGGCATGAGCCACCACGCCTGGTTGACCCAAGTCTTAAAGAGTAAGTTGGTATCCACCAGGTGGGTGTGGAAGTTGAAGGCATCCCAGGGAAAGAGAACCATATGCATGAAACAGCATACTGTTGTCTGATCCTCCCAAACGAATAGCACCGCATGGCAAGGGTTTGGGATCTAAGAGACAAATACTAAGGCTGGAAAGGAATGTGGGGATTACGAAGGGCCTTGCAGTGGTCAGGAGTTTACGCTTGAGCCTCTGGGCATGGGGAAGCCATCCAGGGTAGTAACGGCAGAGCCTCAGCTGTCCCTGGAGGCCCTGTGCACATGACCAATGGCTGGTGCGTGGTAGACAGACCTTCCTCCCGGGAAAGGCCACGTTCCAAATCCAAGTTCCTCTTCTGCTCCTGCTCCTTCTCTTGTCTGCACTTCCACTTCCAGCAAGTCCTGTTTTTCAGAAACGTTTCCTGGGAGGATGCGGCCCCAATTCTCTGCAGTTCTGTAGGTGCAGTGCTGGTTGTAGAGCAGGGAAAAGGAAGACTCGCTTCCTCTGCTCATTCCCAGGCCTCTGATCCCAACTGTGCAGGTGTTTCGCACAGTGACCAATCCTCCAGTCCCAGCTGAGTGTCCCACCATTCAATTCCATGCTGACATAATCTACCTGGAGTTAGTGAAGACCCCAAAGGGTAAGGGCTCAGTCCCACAGGCTGCCCCCACTTGAGATGCAGTCTCAAATCCAAGCTTCCAGAACTTCTGACCAACTTGCTATTAAGTCGGAGAATCCCTTTAGAGCCCCAATTCTTGGGTTTGATTATTTGCTAGAACCCAATTCACAAAACTCAGGAAAAGTTAGGTTCATCAGTTTATTACAAAGGACACAACTCGGGAACAGAGGGACAGGAGAGATGCAGAGGGCAAGGTATGGGGATGGGGCGCAGAGCCTCCCTGCCCTCCCTGGGCACACCACTCTCCCTGGGCACACCGCCCTCTAGGCACCAGCATAGAGCCTTCCCACCCTCTCTGGGCACACCGCCCTCCAGGCACCAGCATAGAGCCTTCCCACCCTCTCTGGGCACACTGCCCTCCAGGTACCTTGATGTGTTCAGCACTGCACCCAGAAGTTCTCTGAACCTGTCCTTTTGAGTTTTTATGGGGTTTCATTACCTAAGCAGGGCTGATGAAATCATTGGCCATTGGTACTTGAATTCAATCTTCAGCCCCTCTCCACTTCTAGGTGGGGCTGAATGGTCCAACCTTCTAATCATGTGGTTCATTTCCCTGACAACCAGCACCCCCATCCTTTGGGCCTGCCCAAACTCAGGTGTGGTTGGAAGGGGCTTATTACGAATTAAAAAAAAAAAACAGATTCTCACAAGAGATGCCCCTGTTACTCTTACTAAGAAGTTACAAGAATTCTAGGAGCTCTGGCTGGTACTGGAGATGAAGACCAGATACTTCTATTGCATCACAGTGCAAACCTTAAATCTAAGTCCTGCTCTGACCCCACTGGCTGTGTGGCCTGAGGCTAGTCTCTCAGCCTCTCTGGCCACAATTCCCTCTTTTCCCCCTGTTTTGTAAAGAGGATGTAATCTGGCCTTCCAGGCATTTTGGTTTGCCAAGATCCCATCTTAAGCCTTCCAAAAACAAATCCGGTGACTCTTCCTGAAAGCTCCCAGTGATCCCTTCCATGGGAATGTCCACATGTGCAGCAAACAGTTTGATTCTGACTAATCTACGCTGTATGTGGTTTGATGGCTTCACACAGATTTAAGAGGAACTGGAAAATTAAAAGCCTGGCCCCTTTAAGAAGTCAGGTGGTCAAATAAGGATACGCAGGCCAAGCATGGTGGCTCATGCCTGTAATCCCAGCACTTTGGGAGGCCAAGGCAAGTGGATCATCTGAGGTCAGGAATTCGAGACCAGCCTGGCCAACATGGCAAGATCCCATCTCTACTAAAAATACAAAAATTAGTTGGGCTTAGTGGCAGGTGCCTATAATCCCAGCTACTTGGGAGGCTGAGGCAGAAGAATCGCTTGAACCCAGGAGGTGGAGGTTGCAGTGAGCCGAGGTTGCACCATTGCACTCCATCCTGGGAGACAGAGCAAGACTCCGTCTCAAAATAAATAAAAAAAAAATAAGGATGTGCAGAGGTGCCTGCGAGTCCGGCACAGATGACCTTGCTGCATTATGTTCATCTCTTTAAAAGGTATTTTCAGCAACCCTGGCCAGAAGGAGAGAGACAAGCGCTGGGCCCATGCCCTGGCAGGGAAAAAAATGCTTAGGCAGGGAGAAATGGAACTCCCCCTTGGGAATCCTAAAAGGCCCTGATATTTGTATTCTGGATATATGCTAACCGAAGGCCGGAATCAGGGCCAAAGCCTGGGAAGAACTGCTAGTTGGAAAAAAATAAACAAGGCAGTGTGGAGTTGATGCTCAGAGTTAGCAGCCAGGTGTGTGGGGGGGACTTGGGAGGCGTGGCTGCTGTGATGCGTTATCTGGGAGGGGCATTGCACGCATCAGTTGAGGTGGCCAGTCTGCCTGCTGCCTCATCCCTGTTCTTCGTATGTGCGTTGCCTGCTCTGTTTCCACTTCTCTGCTTACACAGGCAGCTGATCCTGTGGTGCTGCCCTTCCCTTCCCGCCGGGACTGGCATCCCCAATTCCCTGGCAGATATCCAGTGGTTTGGGGGATTTGCCCTGCAAGGAAACTGTCTTAGTAATGCCAACCTCAGATGAAGGTGAACACGGACTCATTTACAAAACCCAGCAAAAGAAATGACACTGGGGTCTTTGATGTGGGTTTTGAACAAAGAAAATTTTATGTTGAGATGCACATGAAAACCAAGAGTGGTTGAACTGTTTATTTAGAATGCATTTCAAACAAACTTGGGAATTGTGCTTACTCTCGGTGACCCCAGCTCCTGTTATGCAGGGAGCGAGTGCAGCTGCAGGCTCTGTGGATTGAGTCTGGGAGGTCCGGGGAGCCTTTGATGTCACTGATCCACTCTCACTGCCACTGTGTGGACTTCACAGTACAGCCCTAGGTACCCTCTGTCCGTTTACATGGAAGCCATCCTTGGAGGGTACTTGGGGCCAGCTGTCTAGGTGGATTTACTTCCCCTGGGGCTGGGTTTCAGCCTCTTTTCTTTAGGGAGCCATTTGTTGAATTCAGATGGAAGAAAGAGACAGGCAAAGCCATAGTAGACCTCCCTGGGAGGTCCTGGGGCCACGGTGGCAGGAGGCCACGGTGGCCATGGCTGGCTTTCATGCTAACTCAGAGACTTGGAAAGTCACTTGCCACGATGCCTGGGTTCCCCGCCATGGTCCTCAGGGATTGTATGGAGTTCAACACTATTGAGAGACAACCACCCGGGTCTCTGAGCTCCTGCGTGTTTCGGAAGAACTCTCAGGTATGTCGTCATCCCGCCTAACTGAGGACGGAACCAGGCTGGGAGGTTACCTTCCTCGCCCAAGTTCCTAGCGTTAGAGAGGGGTAAACTTGGTTCTCAAGGCAGTCCCGACCTTTGAGGATTTACAGTGCAGGGGTGGAGAAGCATCCCAGAAAGGGGAATCAGACCTATAACCTAGAGGAAGAAGAGAACTGGGATGGGAACATGGGCCAGGAGGGGATGGAGGGAGCAAAGGCAGAGGGGGTAGCAGAGCCCTCCAGGAAGGGCCACTAGCCCTGGGCACATGAAGCTGAGCCTTCAAGAAGGGTGCCTTGTGGATGTCAGCAGGAGGGCTGCAGGCCTGATGAAACAAACACACAGCATCGCTGTTTTCTCCGGGCTCTCCAGCATTTCTTTCTGGTCCTAAAGGCCTGTGGACTCTGACCTCTCCCTGCCCCCTGAGAGGTTCAGGAGCTTAGGAAAGAATAGGACACAGTCGCCCACCCAGGCCATTCCTACAAATCCAGCTCTAAGCGTTGCTTCTGGGCCTCGACGGCCTCCTCCCGCTGTGACGGGGCGAGCTCCCGGCTCAGGCCTGGGCAGGAAGAGCTCTTCATTTATTATTTGATCACATTTTTTATTTAGCACCAGGTAGCCGGGAACAGCAAAATCAGAGCAAACTCCGTTTCCAGAGAACAGGAAGCACAGCTGGGGAGACAAAGAGGGGAGGCCACAGTTTTTAAAAGTGCAGTATGAGCCTCAGGGCAGTGACAATGCGGGAGATATTTCTGTTGCTCCTTCTACCCAGCAAAGTCCCGAGCCCCCCATGCGACCCCAAGCGGAGACACAGCACTTTGGAAATCCAGGTGTGGTCCTGGTGTGGCTGCTTTATCATGTGACCTGGAGAGAGGCACACCCCTTCTCCGAGTCTCCTCTTTCTCCCCTGTGAAATGGGACTAACACCACCCCGCCTAGGGCAGGGCAGCAAAGACCCCACGAGACTCGCTAATAAAAGTGCTTTGAAGAGTCATAAATGGAAGCATTGAGAGCAGATTCCCATTAGGAAATAGCATTTTATAAAGCACACCCACAGGCCAGACCACGTTTTGAAAGCAATGCCCTCCAGGAGAGCCTGATCAGAAATTCCTTCTTTTGCTTTCGGGATGGCCCCTTCCTTCCCATGTGGATCACATTTCCCGTGAGCAGTGTCGCCTCAGCAGAGCCCCTGTGCCGCAGAGTTCTTTCTTTACAAGAGAAGGAAAGTTCAACTTCCTTAATGGGCAGATGGTCTGAATTATCCCCAGGGCTCTACTCTGCAGCTGCAGAAAATCAGAGCCTATTTTCCCAGCCCTGTGTGTTTATTTCTGTTCTCCACGACCTCCTTTCCTTCCCCTTCTTGTGCTCTGGCCGGGGGCTGGAAGGCAGGGACAACAGACTTATAGGAGCTGCAGTCTTTCAGGCTGATGGTGGGCCTTCCCTCTTCTTTTCTGTAGAGGCAAAGTTCCCTACGCACAGCCAAGCAGGTTCTGGGATATTTAGTGACCAGCTCCATTCTTAGAGCCCCTCCAATGCTGAGTCCATTCATCTATTCCTTCACCAGTCATTCCTTCTCCCACTCATTTCTTCCCCCACTCATTCCTTCCCCCACTCATTCATCCCCCCAGTCATTCCCCCACTCATTTATTCCCCCACTTACTCATTCATTCCACGCCCCGTGTTGAGCACTGGAATGTGCCATGCTCTCTGTTTGCTGCAGGAATGCAATTTGGAACCACAAAGATGCAGAATGGTAGCTGCCTTCTCACAACTTCCTGCAGGGAGTGCAGAGAGACATGAAAGAGTTCGGAATCACAGTGTAGGATTTCTCATTAGTGGGGAGCACATACTGGGGCCACAATCACGGAAACCTTCCCAGAGGAGGTGACATCTCTATGCCTTACTTACAAGGCCTATCAACGGGGGAGTTGTGTAGCCAGGGCTTGATCCCAGATCCACGCTCTCTCACGGTGCTTCTCAGCCTTGGCTGTGCACTGCGATCACCTATGAATGGTTCAAAACTGGCCCCCACACTGATGGGTTTCAGAGTTTCCCAGGTGCTTCCTAGATACAGTCAAGACTGGAGCTACCGCTTTAAGTCTAAGATTCATTCCCTTAAGCCTGAGAATAGAGGATCTGGCAGACCCCACAGGGCTGTTGTGAGATGGATGAAAAGCACTTTATGTTTGGAGAGGGTGGTTATTAAATATTTGTCTTAAGTATTCAGCCTGAGTGTCACCTCTGTGGATTGAAAATAACAAGTCTGTCTTTTCTTCTCTGTGACTCTGCCATGTGGCAGCTGTGTGACGCTGAGCAGATTTTTACTTGGCTTTTTCTGGGCCCATTTTCTCTTTTGTTAAATGAGCCGTAATAACTAACCCATGGAGCGGCTGCGAAGAGGAAATGAGCAAATGCAGCACTGAGCACTTTGCACAGTGCCCAGCATGTGCACGACAGGACCTCAGCAGACAGACGTTCGTTCTCTTTTCTTTTTATGCTTGACTTGAACTCTGTCCTGGGTACTGCCCAGAACTTGGCTGTGTTGTCTCTGGGTTTGGGGATGGCTCTGAGCCAGGTGTGGACAAGCTCCGTTGGCGGGAGGTAGCTCTGAGGTTACCCGAGCCCTGGAAGCCAGTTCTGAGAGACGGCAGCCATTGGCCATTCTGAGAGACGGGGTTTCACCATGTTGGCCAGGATGGTCTCGACCTCCAGTCCTCCTAAACCTGCTGGGGGGAGTTATGAAACACTTGCTCAGTTGCCCTGAAAGAAGTTAAAGGCTATTCCTCATCTCACACCCCAATGATAGCCATGAAGCCCCAGGCACATTGTGTAAAATAAGGTAGGGAGTTGTTGGATGCAAAACCCTGGGGACGTCCAGAGATGCTAGGGCCGAGTTTGTGAAACCAGATGCTGGCTTGAATATCCTGGAATGCATTCCCCAGAGATGCTGCTAGGTTCCTTTCCATTCCCAGAGGCAGGAGGAGCAGCTGTCCATTGTACTAAGAGAGGAGAGGCTCTCTGTGTTTGAAGTAGAGGGGAGGGGTTCAAGGCCAAGGTCCAAGACCCCTTCCAGCTCCAGGGCTCAGGGGCATCTGGGGTAAGACCCAGCCTGCTTTCCCTGGGCCCCTGCTTGTCTGACATACATATTTACAAAGCAAAGAGAGCAAAGAAATGTTTGTTTTGAGAGGAGAATCCCGACATAGGAGATTTCTAAGGTCTGCGAGCCCTAGCGTTGCATTCCTGGGCCGTTCCAGAGCTGCCTTGCTTAACCAATAACATCCAGTTTGCATCAATGTGTGGAAATTTGCTGACAGCAGGAGCCAGTCTTCTGCCTCAGGATCACCCTGGTCTCCGCCTCCCCTAATATGCTAAGGAGCCAGGAACCGAGCCCTGGGGAGAACAGAGGAAGTCAGGAGGAGACTCACTCAATTCAGGGGATGAGACTTTTTGTTCCTGCTTCCCATGGGTGCAAAGAGACTTTCAAGGACACATCCCTCCTCTGTTACTGGCCCTCCAAGCCATCCCAAACATGGGGACCCTTGGCGCTGACCTACACGATGCTGGGAGGACTGCCAGCTGGCTGGGGTGGGAGCTCACAGTGATGGGACCTCACGCTAAGTGCTGAGTTCTCGACATGTCCTGTTGCTCCCAGCTGCCACTGTGATACCCATTTTAGGAAGAGCTGAGGTGTGGAGAGGTCACTTCTGGCCCATGGTGGAGCCAAATTCCGACCCTGCTCGTTAGTCCATATTGCTCTTTTTTTGTGAGACGAAGCCTCGCTCTGTCACCAGTCTGGAGTGCAGTGGCGCAATCTCGGCTCATTGCAACCTCCAACTCCTGTGTTCAAGTGGTTCTCCTGCCTCAGCTTCCCGAGTAGCTGGGATTATAGGTGCCCGCCACTGCGCCCAGCTAATCTTTGTATTTTCAGTAGAGACGGGGTTTCACCATGTTGGCCAGGATGGTCTCGACCTCCTGACCTGGTGGTCCACCTGCCTCGGCCTCCCAAAGTGCTGGGATTACAGGTGTGAGCCACCGCACCTGGCTCAGGCTTCTCTTTGCACCGTCTTGAGTTGTCTCCCCATAGGAATTACCATGGCAGCATTTGACGCCATGCAAATTCCTACTTTCCCAGGACCCACAGAGGCAAGTAGCTGGTCAGTTCTCAGATGAGTGCATGGGATTTACAGGTGCCCTCTTCAGGCTTTTCCAGTCCCAAGGATCAGGTCATTTCAAGTAACGAGGATGAGTGGGGAGACTTGGGAGGACCAGGATCCATAGTGTTGCAGGTGGCACTATGGATGCCGCGGTCTAACCACATCTGACATCAGCTTGTAACCCTCATAGATGGAGAGCAGTGCCTAGGTCCTAGGAGTGCCAGCCCACTCCGCCCTGGGCCCTGCTGGTTTAACCTGCAGTCCTAGGAGTGCCCGCCCGCTCCGCCCTGGGTCCTGCTGGTTTAACCTGAAACCATCTTCTCTTGGTATATGGTGTGTTACTGAAAGTGGCCACAATGGGAAGAGCAGTGGTCTCAAAAGAGAAGGATCTGGCATCCCAGTAATGGCTGGTGACTTCCCTCTGAACCTCAGTTTCCTCATTTTTAACTGAGGGTTTTGGCCGATGGAGCCCCTAAGTTCTCTGCCAGCTTTGACATTCTGTGACCTTTCTTATCTATTTTAAACTGTTGGGTCATTTGAGTGAGTCCGGGACAAAGACAACACTTACCTGTCCTTGCATTGTCGTACTGGGCGCAATCCTGGAATGTGGTAGTAATTCTGTACCTGCAACTGGATGGGTAGATAAATTAGATAAATACACCTTGCGAATCCTGTCATGAGAAGGTCACTCGGAATCCAAGGCCGTTCTGGGGGCCCCTGCCCTGGGCCCGGCTTTTCACTGGGAGGCCTCTTCTCCAACATGGCATATGATTCCACTGTTCCTGCCTCTCTGTCTCTGTATCTGCTTGGCTGTCTCCGTATTCCCCAGTTTGGACTCCTGGGAGAGGTGGCCCTGCTAATCGTCATCAGAGCGGCTTGGACAGAACTGAGTCAGGGCAATGATTCATGGTCTTTCCCACGTGGAAGACAGTGCCCACGGGCTGTGAGCACAGCACATACCCGACCAGCCTGTTGAGAGCCACGGTCTAACCACATCTGACATCTAGGACAGACAAAGCTGGACCCTGGTTACAGTAAGAACAGATTGCAGTCAGCGATAACTATTGCAGCAGGAAGAGTCCAGCGTGAACTGAATGCAACCTCGACGTGTACAGAGGTAACGGAGATTTTAAGGGAAAATGAGGGATTAGGGAGGAGGAAGAGGGGGCTCTGTGGAGTCAGGGAAGTGAAAAGTTACGGAAAGCGGAAAGGAGCTGGTTTATAGAAAACCCATCTGGGTTTGACAACTGATGCTTCTCACAGTGAGGCTTCTGCGCTCCCACAGCGGCCGGGGACAGGGGCCCCGCCTTCAGTTGCTGGCTGGAACGCACAGGAAATTCTTTTGGTAGTCTTGCATTTTCTCAGGCAGCCTCTTTAAGGGGGGCCAGGTAATCCTAGGGGTGGAATCTTGAGCTGCTAGAAACTATATCAGTGCTTGTTCACATCTGTATATACATGTCTCAGGTCTTTATAGGCGAAGGTCGAGGTTCTGGAAAGCCTGGATAGAGAGCCTTTGTCACTGATCCCTTGAGAACCCATATAACAGTGGAGAAATGAGGAATAGTATGTGTCCTGGTGCCTCTCAGACTTACGAGAGTACTAACAGCATGCCTGGACCAGCCCTGCCCTGGGCCCCCTCACCCCACCACGCTGCCTGCTTCAGACCCACCCCTGCTGGGACAGACTGGATCTGCCTCGCCAGATTTTTGCATCCAAAGAAGAGATAGGGTGAAATACGTGTGCATCCCCATGGGTCAGTACATGGTTATGGGTGAAATACGTGTGCATCCCCATGGGTCAGTACATGGTTGGAGATCAGTTAGCAAGGTGGGGATCCAGAAGACCGGCAGTAGGGCAGCGCAAATCGATGCGATCCAGGGTCAGGCCCTGAGTCACTGTGCGCACAGCACGCTGTGGTCTTCATGCTGGGGAAGCACCTTTCCCGCCCCTCCCACCCTGAGCAGGTGGGATCCGTGGGTGAGAACAGCACCCATTCAGGATGTGCAGGCACCAGAGGTTAAGAGTGGAATGAGGGAGGAATGGGAATCCAGAGGCATTCAGAAGGGGATTCAGATCATGCTTGCTCACAAAGTCATGCACGCATCCACCCATTGCCCTCCACACCATCTATTCAGCCTTTATTCAGCCTTTCAGCCAGCCACGTGTCATGTGGAGTTGCAGGGCCATGGACAAACAAGACATGGTCTCTGTGTCCAGGGGAAAATAGAATGTGTGCTTGTAACCCTCACAGATGGAGAGCAATGCCATGTGGTCCTAGGAGTGCCAGCCCGCTCCGCCCTGGGCTCTGCTGGTTTAACCTGTGGTCCTAGGAGTGCCCGCCCGCTCCGCCCTGGGTCCTGCTGGTTTAACCTGAAACCGTCTTCTCTTGGTATATGGTGTGTTACTGAAAGTGGCCACAATGGGAAGAGCAGTGGTCTCAAAAGAGAAGGATCTGGCATCCCAGTAATGGCTGATGACTTCCCTCTGAACCTCAGTTTCCTCATTTTTAACTGAGGGTTTTGGCTGATGGAGCCCCTGAGTTCTCTGCCAGCTTTGACATTCTGTGACCTTTCTTATCTATTTTAAACTGTTGGTCATTTGAGTGAGTCCAGGACAAAGACAACACTTACCTGTCCTTGTATTGTCGTACTGGGCGCAATCCTGGAATGTGGTAGTAATTCTGTACCTGCAACTGGATGGGTAGATAAATACGCTATTGAAAAAACAAATACAGACATTGACAAAATATGCATAAAGTATTAAAACGGATAACGCATTTTTAGTGCTGCAAATCTGTTCACAAGAAGAATCACCCTGGACTTTAATGAATATGATCACTTTCCTCAAAAGCTAAGACTGGTTTATCCTTCCTCTGCCTGCAATCGCTGACATGTTCATCTTCAAATACAAACTCAGCAATAGCTGTGCTTCACAAGGGCAACCCTGCCTTCTGGTTCTCCGACAAGACTCAGGAGAAACCAAGGTGTTTCTATGAACTTTTGTTAGAGGCATTGCAGTTCCAGAGGTAAAGTGATTGTTTTCCAGGTAACTGCTCCATCAAAAGGCATCTTACAACAAAGTCGTGATGCAAATTGCTGGACCGTGCTCAGAGATCTTCTGAAGAAAGGATTCTGGGAAAGAAAGGAGGGAGTGGATGGAGAACTGGCCCAAGGGTTAAGTCTCAAGTTCAGGCCCCAGCTCTTCTGCTAGCTGTGAGATGACTTGAACAAGTCATCTCTCTGGGCCTCTGCTCCCACATGTGCTGTGCAAAGAGTGTGGACTACGTCATCTTCGAGTCTCTACCAGCTGGCAAATGCTTTGCTTTGCCATCATTTTTGATGATTGGAAAAGCCCAAAGTCTGTGTTGCAATTACCTACAAGTCACCCCAGGCACTAAGTAATGGGACATCTTTTGCTGACAACTAAGTTAATGGAGGTTGTTCCTGGTGATATCCTGAGAAGATGCTAAGTTTCCTTGTCCAGAGCCATGCCTTGATCTTCTCCATGCCCTGGCCTCATCTGTGCCTCAGCTGTATCCTCTTTACTGGGGAACAAGCTCAAGCTCTGAGAGATCTGGGGCCTGCAGCAGGAGGGTGGCTGAGGACCATGGGCTTGGTCCCAGGCGTGGCCTGGGTGAAGGGCAGGCTCAATACAACAGGTCGAGGAATGGGGAGGCAGTTGCTGTGGTCTGGGGCTGCAGTGAGGCAGAGAGCTCCCAGAAGAGGTTGGAACTGACACTCCAGAAAACTTGGGGGGTGAAAAAATGAGCCCCTGGATCTGGGAGACAGCAAGGAGGCTGCCTAGCCAGGACCCAGTCTCCCGCCTATGTTCCCTCAAGCCACTTTTCTCTTACCCAGTGAGACTAGGCAGTGAGGCTCTGGTCTGGGCTTTGAGGTGACAGCACTTTTCTCTTTCTGCTGCTCTGTATCAAAGGGTGTTGATGGGGCTTGTTACCAAACCAAAGTGGGATCTTCTTGCCTGGCATGGTAAAGCCAGACATCCACACTGAAATTTTCCAGTGGGAAGAAGGATGGTGTTTATTTACAGGACACCAAGCAAAGAGAATTTGGTAGCTCATGCTTAAGACTCAACCTCCTGGGTGGCTTACAAGCAAGGCTGTTTAAAGGCAGGGGTAAATTTCAGGAGAGCAGAAGTTACATGCAAATTTGTTTATCGATACATGGCTGTTATACAGTGGTTTGGCCTAAAAAGGTGGGAAATCTGGAAGCAAGGGCTTCGAGGCCAGACGTGACTTCAAAGACTTTCTGATTTGCAACTGGTTAAGGAAGGGAAAATGTGTCTAACAAGTTGCGTTCAGCAGAAAGGAGTGTTAAGGTCTAGCCTATGGATGTGACTTCCTCCAGGTCCTCAGGCTAGCTGTGTGCCTGGAATTCCCCTTTATTTTGTAGCAGTGGAGAATACAGAATAAAGAACACAGTCATTAGCTGGGCATGGTGGCAGGTACCCTGTAGTCGCAGGTACTCTGTAGTCCCAGCTACTTGGGAGGCCAAGGTGGGAGGATGGCTCAAACCTGGGGGGCAGAGGTTGTAGTGAGCTGAGATCATGCCACTGCACCTTGCCTGGGTGACAGAGCCAGACCTTGTCTCAAAAAATAAAAAAAAAGTCAGTGAGTCAGTCAGCATTCAGGCCTCAGTTTCCCCTCATTTGAGGTATACATGCTGGAAAATCCACTCAGTTCTGGGTTTCTGAAAAACACCTCAGGAACATACGTTAAGATGTTCTCTAGTTTCTATAGAGAGCAAAACGTCTGACTCTAACTTCCTTCACTGTTGTTTTAAGCTACTATTTCTTTCTTAGGAACTTGCTCATTTGCTTCTCGGGGCTAGCTAGGTGCCTAGAATTTCCCTTGAAGAAACTCAAAATTTTTTTTATTTTCATGTTTGGGGGCCTGGCAGGCCCCTAAAAGGGGTCCCTGCTCCATCTCAGGCTCCCAGTCCCCAGTTCTGTGGCAGCAGGGAAGAGAGGAACAGAGACATCTGGGTGTCTCTGGAGGGTGGGGGTGGGCACTTCAAGAAAAAGCTCTACCCAAGAGTTGTGGGATGGGGATTGGAACAAGCTGTCAACAACAGCCTCCCCTCATCCTCCCTGTGTTTAGTAAGGAACAGCTCTTGGTGTCTCCCTTAAGCTTGGATTTTCCAGCCAAGTGATGCGACGTGCTGGTGCCATTCCTGTACAGAGCTGGTGGGCACCAGGCTTGCAGTCAGTACCCTCCTCTCAGCTTGCAAACCGTGAAGGCATGGACAGGTAGACCCCAGTCGGCAGGGTAGGCATCCAGAACAAGAGGGAGAGTGTGACCGTCTCTGCACCTAAAACCTTCACCTGAAGGGCGCAAGTCAGACATCCACACAGGAGCGGTACGGGCAGGGCTTTCTTCAGGTTGCTGATCCTCATTTGCTCAGGAAGGATTTTCCAGGACTCAATGAGCTGTGATGCCAAGGAGGAGGTGAAGGGGCCTCACAGTCAATGAAGGGCAGTTACTAGGGGACGTGGCTGCAACCTCAAAAGCCTGGGGTCCCATTGCTCATTGCCAGCTCTCTTGCCCTTTGCCCTCTAATGGAGCATCTGCTCTTGCTTTGGAGCCTAGGAGTATCTGAGTTATACACAATCAAGAATCCCTGTCTCTCATTTTCCTCCACTGCCATGTGCAGAGAGAGGCATCTCCCTGACAACAGTAGCCTCGTTCCTCCTGCAGGGACCCTCTTGAGGGTCATCTGAGGAAAAAGCTCCCTGGACTGACAGGAAGAGTCTTGGGGAAGTCACAGACCAGGCTGAGGCTGTCTCTCAGTCACTGTATCTGATTAAGTGGGGGCTGATGCATTGTGGGGTAAGAGTATTTCCCAGTGGTGGTTGGCTGCTTGGTGGGAAAGCTTTGACCTGGGGCAGAAACTGCTGGGAAAGGCAGAATTTATACCCTCTGCCCACAGAAACCCAAACCTCTTAAGTCATGACGTCTTTCTCAGGCTAGAGGCTGGTTGCCGTCGGGGGGTTTTAGTGATTCCCCAAGTGTGTTGCTGGAGGTGGCCTCATTGCTCAGCTCTGGGAAGGGCTCCTGCCTGCCAGCTCCCCGATACCTCTTCAGGGGCAAAGAAGGCCAGAGACACACAAGTTCCTGAATTTAGACTCCAAGTTCCTGAATTGGGGCAGCCTACATCATAAGCGAGTCAAAGCCTGTGGTTTCCCAGGGAGGTGGTAACAGAGCTGAGATATTGTTGGGTGGGGAGGAAATTATGCAAAATCCACAGCTTAGAGCCACGCCCTGTGAAGTGGAGCTAGAATAAAACGTGCCATCTGATTTGGGTGAGTCCAGGGGAGAAGGTGTGGTTTTCAGATTCGTGTTGACCCTGCTGGGCCATGCAGCATCTGTTGACCCTGTGGGCAGGCGGTCCTCCACCACGCGGGGAAGCCCTGAGTCTAGGGGATCTGAGGACAGGTGGTGAGGAGCAGGCTTCCATGCCTGATGAACCGACACTGGGGTCTGGGTGGAGTGGAACCTTGTCCAGCCTCGCCCAGGTGCTCTGTAGTTCTTTTTGCCCCTTGCAGGCACTTTTTGGTTCCTGAGATCAGTGTGGTCCCTACTGGGGAGACCATGAGGAGCCCTGCAGGCCATGACTTTGCTTGGTACGTAGTAAGCATGGGCCATGGGCCACAGACATCCTTGAAATTGATGCCATGAGTCCCATAATTGTGTGTATCATATGTTTTCAATTTTTTGAATGTGTCTTATTTCCAAATATCCTTCTGTCATGTCTATATACATTGAAACCTCTTGGGAATTTCAGTATTTCAGCATCCAAATGACATTTTCCAGACTTTCTCGTGCACCCACCATGATCATTTGACAGCCATGTCCCCATTCTCCCATTTGAGATGTACGGTCATTGTAATAACCTGGATAATTCTGGATTCTGGTCCAGAATCCAGAACCACCTCACAAAGAGAAGGCAGCATGTATGTGATTAGAAGGGTTGTGATGTAATCAAGAGGATGCTGGAGATTTGGATGCCCTGATGGTGGATTCTCCATTCAGGCTGCCACCAAAGCCCTGGACGCGGGAAAGCTGTGCCCTCCAGATAGCACCTGCCCACCGTATTAATGAGTCCCTCCATTCATGCACGGCTTCCCTTTGCACAGGCTGGGCATCTCAGTACACCAGGCCCTGTAGCAGGTCACGAGATCCTCAGAAGACTCACAGTGTCCTGAGAGTAAATAGCAACAGCAATTATGATACAAAGCTATAAGTATGTACCTAGAAGGGGCCCTGTCAGGTGTGGGGACCAGGGAAGGAGAAGAGGCATCTAAGCTGAGATCTAAAAGACAAGCAAAGCTTAGGCCAGAGTATAGAAAGGGGTTTTCTGAGGTGGGGGAGTCCACGTCCTTCCTCGGCTCATTCAGGTCTCCACATAAGGCCTTCCTTCTCTACCCATCCAAGTTGGCACCTCCTCTCTCTCCTCACTCCCCACCCTCTTCCTTGTTCACTTCTCTGAGATAGTACCTGCCCTCTCATTCCCTCCTTTGAACACCTGTCCAAAATCACTTGCACTCTCATTTCCTTCTTCCTCCACTCATCCAAGATGGCGCCTGAGCTCTCATTTCCTTCCTCCTCTGCTCACCCAAGATGGTGCCTGCCCTCACTCTCATTTCCTCCCTCCTCTGCTCATCCAAGATGGCGCCTGCCCTCTCATTTCCTTCCTCCTCTGCTCACCCAAGATGGTGCCTGCCCTCACTCTCATTTCCTCCCTCCTCTACTCAGCCAAGGTGGTGTCTGCCTCACTCTCCACTCCCTTCCTGTGCTTCTGTTCTCATCTGTGCTCTTATCACCACTTGGCCATGGTTATGGTTCCGTTTTTGTTTACTAGCTGTATTGCTAGACTCTGCCTAGAATGTCAGCTCCCTGAGGGCATGGACTCTGTTCATGAGCATATCCACAGCTGTCTAATAGACTCTCAGTCACTTACTTGGCTAAAGAAGTGGGTGCACAAGGTGGGTTCAGGTTGGCCAGAACAGAGAGGCTAAGTCAGAGAGTCTCTGACCATCCACCCCATTGCCTAGTCACACCCAGCCTCTTCCTGTTGTTTTGACCCCACTCCATGACCTCTGCCTGTCCTGCTTGGGGACTCACAGCGTCCTTCTGCCACTTCTTGCTGACCCCACACTGTGGCTTCTGTTGTAGGCCTCCTGGTGCAACCAGAAGGGAGGCAGGTCTGTGAGAAACCAGGGCAGCATGGCCTCAGCCAACCGAGGGCCAAGCCCCTGCACAGCAGCCGGGTCCTCCTTGGTGCTGCTGGCTGCAGATGAGCCTGTCCTTACTGCTCCTGGGGAGCTTCTTGGTGTCAGACCCAGCCTCTGAATTCCAGCTCCTCACTGTGTTTTTCTTCTCTAGGATCTCTCTGTTCTCTTGCACAGCTTCATACTGTTTGGGGACAGCCTGCCTGAGTTTGTGTTTGCAGTCTGCATGGGGAGAGTGGTCACCCGGCCGGGGATTAAGGACCTGCAGCAAATACTCCAGTACAAGAGGAGGCATGCCTGGGCTCTCACTGTGGTCTTCCAGCATCCTTCCTGGGGTTGGGGTCACTTCCCGGTGGCTTCTGTAGTTCCTCTGCAGAATTTTCTGGGGTTTTCTTGGCCCAGGCATGTGGCCGGTTCTGAGTTCTCTCCCTTCTCATGGGGCACAGATGTCAATTCTGCCACCTCCTTCAGGACCTGTGATGGTCTCTGCCAAATCAGAGTCATGAAAAGGAGGCTCCTTCCAGCCCAGCTCCTTTACTTGGCCAAATAAAAGGAAAACGAAAAGCACACGTCCAGGAGTGCCACATTTTTTGGTGGCAGGACTTGAGTAGGTTTGCTATTTTCTCTGGTCATTCACGTGGGGATTTTCCTGCATTGTGTCACCCACTTGTCACTGGGTTCCAGTACAATGTCCACCCCCACCCTACATGACCCCAGTGATTTCTGGTTTAAAAAAAATGACTTTGGTTTCTTCTCTGGCCTTAGATTACTGAGGGTTGGAGCTAGAAGGAAGCTTGCTGATGGATCGTCTAATCCAAATGCCAGGCCACAGTCCACAGACTAGTTATCTCTGAATCATTTGGGACACTTGGAAAAATACAGATCCCCCACTCTTGCCACCCAGATTCTGTTTCAATAGATCTAGGCTGGCCCCAGAATCTGGTGTTCCTGATGATTTTGATAAGACCCACTGACCATTCCAGTGTCTTATCAAGTGAGGACACTCAGGTCCCAGCAGGGGAAATCGTCCCCAAGAGTAGTGGGGTGGACAGGATGGTGAAAAGGATGTGAGAAGACACATCAGGAGACCTAAGCCGTGATCCCGGCTCCGGCACTGACTGTGCGTATCGCCCTGAGACTGACTCCCAGCCAAACCCTGACTTCGCGATGATCCGAAGGCTTCTTTCAGTTGCCCTGGTGTTCTTTGAGTCCCCAACATTTCCACTTGGAGAACCAGTGCGTTGTAATGCTCAGGAATGACTCTCTGCTCCATTCTGCAAACATTTACTTTCATTGTCTGCAGCCAGGCTGTGTGCTAAGCGTTGAGTTTAGAGATCAACATGACGGGCTTAGCCCTGAGAGAAGGGGGAGCAAACCCACATTGCCCTTTGCGCTTTGTTGCATTGTGTCTGCACGACAGTTGCAATGCAGATGTTCCCGGGTTGCAGTTGGGGAAATGCTCTCAGAGAGACTGAGACTACCTTCAGGTCATTTCCGGTAAAAAGGGCCTACTATGTGCCAGGTGCTATTTTGAGCTCTTCACTTCTATTGCCACGTTTCATTGATTCTGTGACGCACATTTATACATCTGTGGAATCAGGAAGCAACCAGCACTTGACATAATTTGCCACCTACCCAACAGAGTTTTTTTCTTCTTAGTGGCACATAAAACAGTGAGGTGCCTGCTACAACAGCTGACATCTCAGATTTGATGAACCACTGTGTCTCACAGTTGCAGATAGTAAGTGGCAGAACCAGAATTCACCACCGGCTCTCTCTGGCTTAAAGCACTTTCACACTCACAGCTTAGTGGGAAAATGAACATGAATGACTGATTCAGGGCTGAGACACTTCCCAGGACACAGCAAAGCTACCTGCTACAAGGCCTTGACCATCCTTGGCTTCCGGTTTCTCTTACACCCTCCCCTCTTGCAGGCGAGGCTGCTGGTCACTGGGTCTTGAACAGTGGAGAGAAATCCAGTAATCACACCCCTTGATATTTACCCAAATGAGCCGAAATTGACATCCACATGAAAACCTGCATGTGGATATTTACAGCAGCTTTATTCATCAAGGCAAAAACTTTGAAGCAACCCAGATGTTTTTCAGCAGGTGAATGGATGAATAAACTATGGTGCACACAGACAACAGAGTATCATTCAGTCCTAAAAGAAAAGAGCTATCGAGCCATGAAAAGGCATGAAGGAACCTTACATGCGAAGATTCACTTACTTATTACTAAGTGAAAGACACCAGTCTGAAAAGGCTCCATACTGTATGATTCCAACTATGACATTCTGGAAAAGACAAAACTTTGGAGATAGTAAAAAGATCAGTGGTTGCCAGTGGCACAACCATGACTCGCTGCAGCCTTAACCTCCCAGGCTTAAGTGATCCTCCCACCTCAGCCTCCCAAGTAGCTAGGACCACAGGCATGGGCCACTATGCCTGGCTGACTTATTATTGTTGTTTTGCAGAGGCAGGGTCTCCCCATGCTTCCCAGGCTGGTCTTGAAATCCTAGCCTCAAGTGATCCTCCTACCTTGGCCTCCCAAAGTTCTGGGATTACAAGCATAAGCCACCACATCCGGCCCCTCTTTTGCCCACTTTCTGATCCAATGGGGTTATTTGTTTTTTGCTCGTTGAATTAAGTTCCTTATAAGTTCTGGATACTAGACCTTTGTGGGATGCATAGTTTGCAAATATTAATATTTCTCCCATTATGTAGGTTGTCTGTTCCCTTTGTTGATTTTTTTTCCTGTACAGAAGCCCTTTAGTTTAATTAGGTCTCTCTGGTCTACTTGTCAATTTTGGTTTTTGTTGCAATTGCTTTTGAGGACTTAGTCATAAATTCTTTCCCAAGACCAATGTCCAGAATAATGTTTCCCAGGATTTCTTCTGGGATTCTTACAGTTTGAGGTCTGAAATTTAAATCTTTAATCCGTCTTGAGTTGTATAATTTTGTGTAAGGTGAAAGGTAGGGGTCCGGTTTCATTCTTCTGCATATGACTAGCCAATTATCCCTGCACCATTTACCGAATAGGGAGTTGTTTCCCCGCTGCTTGCTTTTTCGAAGATCAAATGTCTGTAGGTGTGTGGCTTTATTTCTGGGGTCTCTATTTTGTTCCATTGATTTCTGTGTCTGTTTTTGTACCAGCACCGTGCTGTTAAAAAGCCTATGTTTTTAAAGGTGGGGAGAAGGCTGGCAAAGGGCAGGAGAGGCACAGGGTGATTTGGGGGCTGAAGTCTTGGTATAACTGGCCCCAGCCCTCTCTTCCTCCTACCCAGGGGAGGGGGAGTCAGAAAAGGCCCCTGGGGCCGGGTCCTGGTGTGTGCAGAGCTGGGTAGTGACAGTCGGCTGCTCCCACAGGTGCCGTGGAGGCCCCAATGCTGATCCGCCTGGTGAACGGCTCAGGCCCTCACGAGGGCCGCGTGGAGGTGTACCACGACCGGCGCTGGGGCACCGTGTGTGATGATGGCTGGGACAAGAAGGACGGAGACGTCGTGTGTCGTATGCTGGGCTTCCGCGGGGTGGAGGAGGTGTACCGCACGGCTCGATTCGGGCAAGGTAAGGCCTCTGACGGCAAAGGACGTGGGGAGAGGGCCTGCGCATACCAGGACTGGGCCCCCCTCCAAAGCCCGAGTCCCTTCCATGGCAGTTCTGCGTGGTGACCCCAGCCTCTCCCGGAACGCTTCCTGCAATGAGAACTCACTGCCCCGCCCCAGGCAGCTGTCTCCGCTGGCCATCAGACAGTTCTGAGGACGAGAACGTTCTTCCTTTCCCGATCTACGTCCTGTATCCTGGCGGTTTCTCCCATCAGTCCTCCCCAGTCCGGCGTTCCAGGCTCGGCTGCTGTCCCTCTCCCCGCGGCTAGCTCTTCACACCTTCCTGACTTGCTCTCATGTTTTCATCATTACTTGACACTTGTGTGACACTCACTGTGTGCCAGGCTGTGTTCTCAACACGTAACAAATATTCACCCGTTTCATCTTTACGTCACTGTGAAGTATGCAGATATCATCACTGATTTTCTTTTTCCTTTCTTTTTTTTGGTGGGGACAGGATCTTGTTCTGTCATCTGGTTTGGAGTGCAATAGTGCAATCATGGCTCACTGCAGCCTTGTTCACCCAGGCTCAATGATTCTCCCACCTCAGCCTCCTGAGTAGCTGGGACTACTAACCATGCCCAGCTAATTTTTCTTGTTATTTTTAATAGAGATGAGGTCTCACTCTGTTGCCCAGACTGGTCTCGAACTCCTGGGCTCAAGCAGTCCACCCACCTTGGCTTCCCAAAGTGCTGGGATTACAGACATGAACCACCATGCGCAGCCGTCCCTGTTTTCCAAATGAGGAAATGAAGGCTCAGAGAAGTTGAGTAACCTGCCCAAGGTCACACAGCTAGCAAATGCCAGACCCAGAGTTTAGACCCAAGCAGGCATCTTAGGAGTCTGTATTTGAACCACTCTGCTGGGCTGTCTCTGCCTCTCTGAGTCTCTCCTTCTCCAGGCGAACATCCCCAGATATTCACCTTGCCCTCACATGACAAGGTCTGGAAAGCCTGTATCATTCTGGCTGCATTCCTATTGACACACAGAAGTACACCGACCTTCCCACGGATGGCACAGGAGCCTCTGAGGAAGGGGCACGGACCCTTCCTAGGTAGATGGCTGATTCGAACCCTGTGTTTGTTTCCTGATGGATCAGAGACTCTTGTGTCGACTCACAACTCAAACACTGGTCCCACGTGCACAAACCCGGCACTCCCCACACCCATTCAGTAGTGAGCTGTCCCTTGGCAGCATGTCCTGGCCTGTCGCTTCTGCGCTCTGGGTCTTGGTGTCCTGTCTGCAACTAAAGAGCCTGCAGCTCCTGTGATGGGTCTCCTAGCCTGGGCCCCCTGGGATTTAAGAGGCTGCTGCTCACCTGTGGAGAAGTCCAGGTGGGTGTGGGGAGGCCTGCTGGTGACCTGTGGATGGTAGCCTGCTGACTGCAGGGTTCCCGATGTTATGAAGAGCGGGGCGTACCTGTTGAATTGCCTGAGGCTCTTGCTGTCCAACCTGCTGTGCTCAATGGCTACAGGGACCCATGGCATAGGGTGAGGAGAGAGAGTGGCATGTCCCTTCCAGATGGGGACCTCAGAACCAGGTCACATCCAGACTGGAGGTGGAAGCCTCCACTCCTCCCAGCCCCCTTGCTCTTCATCCCCATGTGGGGCTGCTGCAGCTCTTGCTCCGAATCTCGTCCCGTAGATCTCATTGGTAATTGACTGAATGTGACTGTTAAAACACATGCTCTGAATGAAGAGACCCCCAAACAGGCTTTCTGTGAGCAACATGGCTCTCGATTCACTCGGGTGCAGGCAGGCTGAGTCCAGAGTCCGTGGAGGGCGGTGGGATAGGAGTTGGTTGTCTAGGTTTGGGGTAGGCAGCGGAAAGTTGCAGAAGTTACAGTTTAGGGCAGTTTTTGCAAGCTGGGAGGGGCTCCAGGGTCTGGAGTCACAACGTTGACCAGGGTCGATTACAAAGTCCAATGGCCTTATCAGCTGAGGGGGAATAAGGGACAGTAGAAGAATGTCTCAAGTTAATTTGGTACCACAGAGGTTGATCACTCTTCCCTTTTTCGTGGTCTTCCAGTTACTTCAGGTTTTCTAATTCCAGGAGGCCATCCGGAGGTGTACGTGGGGGTCACGGGTTGCCATGGCGTCCATGGTATCATCAGTCAGCCTAAAAGGCCTTCCAGTGACCCTCGGTGAAATCTGCCAGGCGTCCATGGTGTCGTCAGTCAGCCTAAAAGGCCTTCCAGTGACCCTCGGTGAAATCTGCCAGGCAGCTGGCAGGGAGTGCAGTTTTAAGGGGCAGAGTTTGAAGGGCAAGTTCGAAGGGGTCCAGCACCATGAAGGGCAGCCCCCCCAGGAAAGAATACTGTTCTCCCACAGGCTTGGGGCGGGTCCAAGCCAGTTTGGGCTAAGGAAAACCACCATTATTGTTGGTGAGAATAGGAACAGTCCTCAGAGTCCCACTTCAAGCTCCAAAGGAGGCTTCTTCCTAATAACTGGCAGTAAAATCTTTTCAGAAAAGAAGTTATTAATTCTTTTGCTTTCTCTATGAGAAGCAATTTGGTTCAATAAAAATTCTTTTCAAGAAGTCAGATAGCTAGTTTGAAGGTCACAGGTCATGTTAACCTGACTGTCAGTTGGTGAAAAGGCAGCAGGTGGCCTGCGAGTGCCAGGCCAGCGATCCTGGAGACTTGTGGCTTCTTTCGTTCCCCTGATCTCTATCCGTCTTCACACATGTCGGGGAGCTCTAAGCTTGCCGCTCGATTCTTTAAAGTGCTTGATGGGAAGCTGGACTTGCTTTCACTAGTGTCCTATTGTTTGCACTGTTATTTCCCTATCGTGGTGCCCTGACAGGTCTCAGGTGCTATTGAAGACCGTGGCTGGTTGCAGGCCAGGAGTCACTAGAGGTGTACAGAGGGTTGGCCGGGTGCGGTGGCTCACGCCTGTAATCCCAGCACTTTGGGAGGCCAAGGCAGGTGGATCACGAGGTTAAGAGATCGAGATCATCTGGCCAACATGGTGAAATCCCGTCTCTACTAAAAATACAAAACAGTTTAACTGGGCATGGTGGCATGTGCCTGTCGTCCCAGCTATTTGGGAGGCTGAGGCAGGAGAACTGCTTGAAACCAGAGATTGTAGTGAGCTGAGGTCATGTACTCCAGTCTGGTGACAGAGCAAGACTTCGTCTCCAAAAAAAGAAAAGGAAAAGGGGAAAAAAAAACAGAGGGCCACAGGGGCCTGGGCAGGGGCGGGCTGGCATAACTGAGGGTTTCTGCCAGCCCAGGCTGCACCCATGGTCTCCTCCTCCTCTCTACGAGCAGTTTCCAGGTGCCTGCCATGGGCCAGGCCAGCTGCAGGTGGGGGGACAGAGCTGACAAGCCCAGCCCTGGCCACAGCATGGGTACTGGAGAGGGGGATTCTAAACCACATGCCGAGGGCTCTAATGCTGTTGTAGCCATGGGGCCGAGAGGAGGAAAGGCCACCACTCCTGGTGACAGGCAGAGCCACCTGCCAGCATCCTACCCACTGCCAGCTCGTCCACTGTTAAGCCTGAAGGAGCCTCCCAGGTCCCTCTCGCTGCCTCCTGGCCTTCCCACGCCCCTCCTTCCTGACAGTTTCCTTTCCCAGCACCCCAATTCCCCGCCTCCATTGTCCTTGTGTTCTGCACACTCTCTCTGGAGGCCACCTCCACACCTGGGGCTTCAGTCCCCCCAGCTCTTCCCTCTGTCACAGTGCTCAGTGCTGCTCCAGACCCAAGTGTCTGGTGACCTTCCTGACAGCTGCACTCAGACACTCCATGGGCTCCTCCAACAGCACTGTCATGATTGCACACGTCTCCTTCCCACAAATCCTGTGCCTGCCTCGTCGCCATCACCGGCACCATCCTACCCATCAGACTGCATCCCAGTCACAACCCTTGGCGTCACCAGTCCCTCTCCCACATTAGGTTGGTCCCTGAGTCCTGCAGGTCCCACCAGTGTTCCCTCCTCTGCTGTTTCTTGAGCCTGTTTCTGCCTCGTCATTCTCACTGTCCTCCCCTTAGGAGATTAGCAGGTAGAGCAGTGGTTAGTGCTCCGGCCCTAGAGTCAAACCACCCACGTCAGAACCCTGGATCTGCCACTTGTAGCTGGAGCCTTGAGCAGATTCCCTAACCTTGCTAAGCTTCGGTTCAACTGTTGAAGAATGACTATAAATGCTAAAGGAGATGCTGTGTGTCAAGCAGTTAGCATGCACAGGCACTGCTGTGCACACTTATCTACAGGTTTGGGGTGGAGGGGGGACAGAGAGGCTCTAATTCTCCAGGAGCCACTCCTTACAGCCACCACCCCTGCAGGCTAGCTCCTGTGGCCTGCCTGCCTTCTCATGGCTACTGGGATCTCTCTCTCTCTCTCTCTGTTTAAGAGATGGGGTCTCCCTCTGTCACCCATGGAGTCCATGCTCTGGAATACAGTGGTGCAATCGTAGCTTGCTGCAGCCTTGACCTCCCAGGCTCAAGCAATCCTCTTGCCTCAACCTTCCGAGTAGCTGGGACTGCAGGCGCGTGCCAAGCTAATTATTTCATTTTATTATTTTGGAGAAATGGAGTCTCACTATATTGCTCAGGCTGGTCTCAGACTGTTAGGGATCTCTCTAAAAGGAGGACCTGCTCACCTCACTCCCTGCCTGGGTCCTCAGAGGATCTTTATCTCTCTTAGAATCAAGCTGGGTTTCCTTAGCTCAGCACCCAAGGATTTTTTTTTTTTAATATTTTTTTTTAAGACGGAGTTTCGCTCTTGTTACCCAGGCTGGAGTGCAATGGCGCGATCTCTGCTCACCGCAACCTCCGCCTCCTGGGTTCAGGCAATTCTGCCTCAGCCTCCTGAGTAGCTGGGATTACAGGCACGCACCACCATGCCCAGCTAATTTTTTGTATTTTTAGTAGAGACGGGGTTTCACCATGTTGACCAGGATGGTCTCGATCTCTTGACCTTGTGATCCACCTGCCTCGG
>CAUYOR010060204.1:0-22455 GCA_963573925.1 Callimico goeldii
CATCACATAAGTAGGATTAAAAACAAAAACCATATGACCATCTCAATAGACCCAGGAAAAGCTTTCAATAAAATCCAACATCCCTTCATGATAAAAGTCCTTGACAAAGTAGGCATCAAAGGAACCTCAAAATAATCAGAACTGCACTTTGGGAGGCCGAGGCAGGTGGATCACGAGGTCAAGAGATTGAGACCATCCTGGTCAACATGGTGAAACCCCGTCTCTACTAAAAAATAGAAAAAAAATAGTTGGGCATGGTGGCACGTGCCTGTAATCCCAGCTACTCAGGAGGCTGAGGGAGGAGAATTGCCTGAACCCAGGAGGTGGAGGTTGTGGTGAGCCGAGATCGCGCCATTGCACTCCAGCCTGGGTAACAAGAGCGAAACTCCGTCTCAAAAAAAAATGGCTATTGTTTAATAGTCAAAACAAAGATCCTGGCAAGATTGCAGAGAAAAGGGAATGCTTACACACTGCTGGTAGGAGTGTAAATTATTTCAGACAATGTGGAAAGCAGTTGGAGATTTGTCAAAGAACTTAATTGACCCAGAAATCTTATTTTTGGTATATATCCAAAAGAATATAAATCATTTTACCATGAAGACACAAGCATGCATATATTACTGTATATGCCTTGCAGCACTATTCATCATAACAAACATGTAAAATCAATGTAAATGCTCATCAACATTAGACTGGATAAAGAAAATGTCATAAATATATACCATGGAATACTACACAGTCTTAAATAAGAATAAAATCATGTGTTTTCAGCAACATGGATGAAACTGGAGGCTATTACCCTCAACAACTTAATGCAGAAACAGAAGGCCAAATGCCATATAGCCTCACCTATGCATGGGAGCTAAACATTGAGTACACATGGACACAGAGAAAGGAACAACAGACACAAGGGCCTATTTGAGGGTGGAGGGTGGGAGATTCAGGATCAGAAAGCTACCTATTGAGTACTATGCTCATTACCTAAGTGACGAAATAATCTGTACACCAAATCCCCATGGCATGCAATTTACCTATGTAATTAACCTGCACATGTACCCTAAACATAAAATAAATATTAGAAAGAACAAATATAATAAGAAAATAATCAAAGCAGTAATATATAAATCCGTGCATTCACAGCTAACTATTTTTTGACAATGGCAACAAGAACATGAAATGGGAAATGACATTTTATTCAATAAATAATGCTGAGAAAACTGGATAACCATATACCAAAGAATGAAAATGGACTTATTTCTCACCATATACAAAAATCAAATAAAGACTTAAATTTAAACCTGAAACTATGAAACTATTAGAAGAAATCATTAAATAAATACTTCATGACACTGGTATATGTAAAGAGATTTTTTGTGCTTAATACCTCAAAAGCACAGGCAACCAAAGCAAAATGTGGACATATAAGATTACATTAGGCTAAAAATCTTCTGCACAGAAAAGAAAACAATCTAGAAAGTAAAGAGACAGCCACAAAATGGAAGAAAATATTTTCAAATTATGCATGTGACAAAGAATTAATAACCAAAATATAAGGAGATCAAGCTACTCAATGAAAAAAAATCCAATTAAAAATGGGCAAAAGAGGCCTGGTGTGGTGGCTTATGCCTGTAATCCCAGCACTTTGGGAAGCTGAGGTGGGCAGATCATGAAGTCAAAAGATCAACACCATCCTGGCCAACACGGTGAAACCCCATCTTTACTAAAACACAAAAAATTCACCAGGTGTGGTGGTGTGTGCCTGTAGTACCAGCTACTAAGGAGACTGAGACAGGAGATTTGCTTGAACCTGAGAGGCAGAGGTTGCTGTAAGCTGAGATGTCACCACTGCACTCCATCCTGGTGACAAAACAAGACTTCTTCTCAAAGAAAAAAAAAGAGAAAAATGGGTAAAAGATTTGAAAAGACATAATCCTAAAGAGACATACAAATGGCCCACAGTTATATGAAAAATTGTTCAACTTCACTAGTCTTCAGTGAAATACAACTCAAAAGCACAATGAGCTATTATATTACCACAGTTTAAATAGCTTTTGTCAAAAAGGCAAGGAATAGCAACCTCTGGCAAAGTTGTGGAGTATACCCTTGGCATACTGTTGGTAGGAATGCAAATTAGTGTAACCACTAATGAAAAAAAAATGAAAGTTTCTAAAAATAAAAATACGATATGATCCAGTATTTCCACTATTAGGTATACATCCATAAAATGACAGTATGTTGAAGCAGTATCTTCACTCCCATGTTTATTGCAGCACTATTCACTATAGCCAAAATATGGAATCAACCTAAGTATCCATCAGTGAATAAAGAAAATGTCACACACACACACACACACACACACACACACACACACACGTAGTTTCATGTGTGTGTGTGTGTATAGTTGAATATTGATGAGTCATAAAAGAGAATGAAATCTAGTCATTTGCAGCAAAGGATGGAACAGGAGGTCATTATAAGTGAAATGTCAGGCACAGAAAGATAACTTGAATGCTTTCACTCATATGTGGGAACTGAAAGAGTGTCTATCATGAAGATAAAGACTCGATCATTAAGTACCAGAGGTCAGGAAAGGTAGATGGAAAGGGAGGTAAGACAGTTTCAATAATAAGGCACAAATATATAGCTTGAGAGAAGAAATAATATCTAGTGTTTGATAGATCAATAGAATGACTATAGCTTGCAATAATTGTATATTTCAAAATACTTAGAATAATTTGAAAGTTTCTAATATAAACAATAAGTATTTAATCAATGGATATCTCAGTTACACTGATCTGATATATACAAATGATATACATGTATGACATTATCACATGTACCCTGAAAATATGTACATCTATTATGAATCAATACAAAAATTGGAAAAAATGTTAAAAAATAAAAATAAATATACCAACAATGCAGGGAAAAAAAGGTAATCAAGGCAGCACAGTAGACTACAGAGAGCATAGAATGAGAAGCAGACAAATTTAAATTCAGTTCGTATTACAAGACTTCTAGTTAAGTGATCGAGGACATATTATATTAGTAAAAATTGTTAACTTCTAGAGAGACTGATCCAGAGACAGAGCAAGAGAAACACAGAGAAAGAAAAAACATCCAAAGTACCAATATCATTATGAAAGAGGGGACATCACTACAGACCTTAAAAATAACAAAATATACTAAGGAAATACTAAAACAACTCTACATCTACAAATTCATTAACAAATATAAAATAGACCAATTTCCTTGAAAGACACAAACTGCATTCAAGAAAAAAATGGATAACCTAAGATATGTCACATATTTAGTCAAGCAATTAGATTTAGACTTAAAAATTCTTTTAACAAAGAAAAATTTTGTCAGGAGGGACTCACTGGGGAATTCCACTAAATGTTTAGGAAGGAATTTTAAGAATTCTGAACAATCTCTTTCATAAAATAGAAGAGGAAGGAACAACTCTCACCTGATTCTATAAGAGCAGCATTGTCCTGATACTAAAGTCAAACAGAAATATGATAAAGTAAAACAAGGAGTTAATCTCTTTCATGAACATAGATGCAGAATTTCTTAACAAATTATTAATAAATTGAATATAGTAATATATACAAAACATACTACATTACAGCCAGGTGGAGTAGATTCCAGTAATGAAAGACTGTTTCAACTTCAGAAATTCAATCTACATAATTCTTGATATTATCAGAATAAAGAGAAAAAACAATAGATTAAGAAGAAAATAATTTTATAAAATTCAAGATTTATTTATGATAAGCACTTTCAGCAAACTAAAAGTACTTCCTTAACCTAATAGTTTGTCTATGAAAACCTAAAACAGGATTACAAATCATTCTATTATAAAGACACATGCACAAGCATGTTCATAGTGGCACTGTTTTCAATAGCAAAGACCTGGAACCAACCCAAATGCCCATCGATGATAGATTGGACAAGGAAAATGTGACACATATACACAATGGAATACTATGCAGACATAAAAAATGATGAGTTTGTGTCCTTTATAGGGACATGGATTAATCTGGAGACCATAATCCTTAGCAAACTGACACAAGAACAGAAAATCAAATACCACATGCTCTCACTCATAGGTGGGTAATGAACAATGAGACCACTTTGACACAGGGAGGGGAGCATCACACACTGGGGTCCATTGTGGGTGCCAAGGGAGGGACAGCGGGGTGGGTGGGGAGGTTGGGGAGAGATAACACAAGGAGAAATGCCAGATGTAGATCACGGGGGGATGGAGGCAGCAAACCACATTGCCATGTGTGTACCTATGCTAGAATCCTGCATGATTTGCACATGTACCCCAGAACCTAAAATACAATTAAAAATTTAAAAAAAATCCTACAACTATCATTATAATGATGAAAGACTGACAAAGCAAATATATCTTTTCTCATAACTACTATTGAAAATTGTATTAGAAGCTAGACAGTAAAATAAGACAAAGAAAATAAATAAAACCCTCCAGATTGGAAAGAAAATGCTCTCCCTTAAAAAGAAAACAAGACTACTTAGAAAATACTTGAAATCTCAAAAATAAAAACAAAATAAAATTTCAAGAATAATAAAATAATTTAGAAAGTCATGGGATACAAAAATAAACTATATCTCTAGATATTAACAATAAGCATTTTTAAGTCAAAAACTGTAACAAACCACGTACAATATCATGAAAAAATTAGATATTTAGATTAAATTCTAACAAAGTATACTATATGCATGATCTATATGTAGAAAAATACAAAATACAAAAGAAATGAAATATCCAGAATCCATGTGGATGAATATCAAATGGATACACTAAATGAAAGAAGTCAGATTAAAAGGACCATACAATGCATGATTTAATTTATATGACATTAAGTCAAAGCCAAAACTGTAAGAAAGAGAGAGAAGTTTGCTACAAAGCAGTAACGTGGAAGTTTCTTTGGGGTAACGAAACTATTTCAGAATCTTTAATGTGATCATGGCTACGAGACTACATGTTTGTCAATAAATAATATTTCATACCCTAACATTTGAATTTTACTATATAAAAATTAAAAATTAACTTAAAAATCATTAAACTATACATTTAAACTTTTTATTGTATGAAAATTAAAGCTGACTACAACTGACATTTAAAAAACATCTGGTATATTATTAACTACTTTACTATCCCTTTATAGAAATTCTCATGATAAATCTACACATTTTATGTATAGAAAAATATACAAGAAAAGATAGTTTCAAAAGTATATTTGTCTATGAGGATTTTGCTTTTGACCAATTTGGTTAATTCTGCTATTTTATTATTTGAGTGTCTTGAAAAACATTCTGTGTACTTTCTGTGTCATTATGGACACATGATTAATTATTCTTCCCCTATACTGTTTTGGGGAAGATATTTCAAGAGAATTTCCAAGCAAACTAAATCACATCATAAACGAAACATTATAGATACAAAAATTAAAAAATACTATTTATAGACAGATCTATTAACAAATATTGCTTTTAACACAAACACATAAAAAGAAGTTATATTTTCTTTCCATAGGCTGGTTTTCACAACATCATGAACATAACAGATATTATGTTCAGCCAAATTTATATTTTAAAATAGTTTTGCCACTTATTAACTAGTCAGCCTTGAGTTACCTACAAACAAGTCATTGTACTTAACTTTCAGATATTCAACCATACAATCTATGAAATGGTGATATCACATACAGTATACAATTGAGATTAAGATTATATGAAATAATATGAATATATAGCAACAAACACTGATCCTAACCAATTAAGGCCACCCACAAATTATCTGCACCTTTATTAGATATGCATATTACTATTATCTGATTTGGGAAAACAAAACAAAATAAAACATTTTCTTCACACACTCTCTTCTGATCTTTATGATATGAAATTATTTATTTGGATTAGTTTAACAGACATAAAAGCATCTGTTTAATAAAATAGCCCATTCATAATCACTGTAGATAGAATTACTGAGAAATAAAACATATACATAATTTTACTGGTTTAAATCCCAGGAGTGTGATGTTTATATGGTGGGATGGGTTAGAAGCAATGGAGAAGTGGCAAAAATTTTGAGTTAGTAAAATAAACTAATAAAATCCCATCATTCTTAGCTTTTCCAGAGTTATAATGTGCACTGTATCTTGCCCATAACAACATAATAAGCAACCTATATAATATTCATTTTCTCATTCACTGGTGGTTTTCTTCAGCACAACAACCTCAATTAATGGAGAGAGACTTTGGAAAGAAGGTAGGTGTAGAGAAGTATGATGCAGAAAAAATATTTTAAAAATACATGTTCTGATTCTGAAAGAATATATGGATTTTAAAATAACACTAAATATAGTAAACAGATGTATGAACCTACCTCTAGCATTTTTAAACTTTATATTTGGGTAGCTGTTCTGAGTCTTGTCTGCTTTCATTAAAATATCCAAATAGTGCAGTTTAAGTGACATCAATTGAACATTCTGAGAAATTTTTCTACAAATTTTAAATTCTTCCAAATTGGATTCAAAGTTTAAAACTTTAGACAAAAATTATAAATAAAAACCATTTTATTTAAGTTAGAACACAAAATATTTAAAATAAAGTTAAATACTATAGAAAATAGACATTCGTTAGCCAAACATTTAAAAAATAAAGTTGCCCTGATCCACAAAAACCATATAAACCATAGACGAGAATCAATATAATTTATCCTATATCTTAAAAAAATACCCATATTCTTTCCAAGCATATTTAATTAAGAAAATCTACTCACACTTCCAAATAGAGTGACTCATTCATCAGATTTCAGATTCATTAAAGTCAATCCTTGATTTTGGTTTGTCAGCCACAAACAGATGAGAGTGGCAATTAAGTCAGTTTTGAGTAGAGTTCATTATGGTGCCTCTTTGACTTAATGATTCTTAAGTTTGCTTGTTTTTGCTTTCGTCTTTTAAAAAAAAGCTATTTTACACACTGAATATACAAGAGAGTATTATAACCAAAACGAACAACAAATTTGAGCTATACTTTCTGAACGTCAAGATCTTGACATTCTTTCCTTAAGTCATACAGCATTTTACATTATCCCTCTTCAACACTTAGAAGCTGCAATAATCCTGGCAATTGGCAAACTGGAGACTGAATCTAGCTCTGTAGCATGTGACCATAGACAACAGTATCACCACATTATCTCTCTAAAATACAGCCACATTACTCTTGATAAATGCTGTAATGCTCATTTTAGTAGACAATCCTTCCTTTCAGAGTCAGGTTTGTAATTTGTTTTTATCAACCACAAGTTTCAAATCATCAATAAGCCATTAGAATTATCTTGAAGAAAGTAGCTTTTGGAAGATGATTTCACATATTTTTCTCTCGCCCACCCCATCCCCACACAAACACACCTGTTAGTATTTATAAAGGTGCCCCATGCTCCTTCCTTGGTCATGCTATGACCATCACCAGCATTACACATGTTGTACTTACCATCTTCTTTCTAAGAATACTTCAGTCATCATTTGGTACATAATAAAATTCATGTTTTTAAGAAAAATTCTTCTTCATCTCAGCAAAAGGAGAACTCTTCCCTTTGCAGGTACATGTAGTCTTTTTCATGTGTTTAGTAAAATATATTAGATGGTACTTCATAGTAGTCACGTATGTCTAAATATACCTTCTTTTACCAGGTTTTAAGGTTCTTAAAGGCAGTATGTCAACATTTTTTAGAAATAATTTTAGGCAAAAGTTTATGTCCCATAATTTTGTTAGGGACTATGACCCCAGAGAATCAGGTGTGAGGGAAAAGGATGGTGAAATGAGAAGCAGGCAAAGTCGATATGACAGTGCATTACTGAGCTGGTCACTGATGGCATCAAGTGCAACAAATCTTGGTTTTGAAGGACTGTCTTCAAAAGGTCAGGTAATCTCCTCCTGAGGGACAAAATCATAGGCCAGCTTCTGTTTCTCCCTGAGAACTGTTTCTCCCTCAGTTTACCAGACGGAGCACTACCCTCCTGAACAAATGGACTGCACACCCATGAGTGCTGCAAGGGTCCCAAAGTATCACATGCCCCAGTGGCAGCATTGAATTCTGGCAGAAGGCATGGAAGAAGCACAGAAAGGACTTGACATTAGACCTGTCAGGTGCTTCACATGTGAAACTGACCAGAGGTCAGTCAGATTTGTTTCCTCAGGGGCTGATGCTGAACCAGTGTCTATCTGCCTTCAACACAGGTGACACCAAAAGAACCTGAAGTGGCACATAAAAGATGTCTGATTGAGAAAGTATTTGCAATAAAGCTGTAACCATAAAGCTGAAGTTCGTCTCTGAATCACCCACTATACTACAAAATGGTATATACATCAATTATTAAAATACTTGCTGGATAAATAGCAGTGCTAAGAAAGTATAATGGAAAGGGAAGAGTGAAAGCTCACAATATAAGTGAGTAATCCTGTTTACAGAAAAGGTAATGGGTTAGTAAATTATAACTGTTTGAAATTGGAAAGAGTGTTAGACAGCTACTAGTATAAGCACAAAGTTATACAAATAATTTGCTGAAAAGTCACGGCCATTTTCTTGTTCTACTTTTAGTGAAAATCACTGTGTGACCTCTCCGGGCCTCCCTTTGTTTGATCTGTGAAGTCAAAAGGATAAATTTAGGATTTTAGCCAAACTTTGAAACGGATGTGTTTGAAGTTCTGAATCTATGGCAAATAAATAATTTAATATTAATTTATTCAGTATGAGTCCAAATTGTGAGCTAGGCACCTTTCTGGTTGCTAAGAACACAGTAATGAAAAAGCAGACATGAATACTGCCCTACTGGAGTTTAAATCCAAGTGTGGAGACTCTCAAAGCAAAATAAATATGGTTGCATTATGTTAGAAGTGGGAAGGCCAGAGAGCTGGGTTACAATATTTAGTAGGGTGGTCAGGGTAAAATTCACTGGAAACATGAACTGAAGCATCCAGACAAATGGATAATGGAGGAGGGGCACTCTAGGCCAGTGTATGAGCAGCAAGTGAAATTCACATATTCTGGAGAATGGGGGAATGGTAAAGAATTCTGTGAGTTGAGCCTAATGACAGAAGTAGAGACTATTATAAGGATGATGCCAAAGAGTTAAGAAGGTCAGACCATGCAGCACCCTAGGACATTTTAAGAAACAGGAGTTTTACTCAGAATTAAGTCATTGAGGATTTTGAGCAGTTAAAAGTATAGTTTGATTTAGGCCTTTAAAAGGATCAGGATCAAGTCAGCTGGTGTATCGAGAATAGATTATAAAGGGGCAAGGGTATAACAGAGATATGGAAATAAATAATTTCCAAAAGACATATCTAGCATAATTTCTGTAAAAGTAACAGTGTGGCTAAAATGTGCTTTAATTTAGTATTTTCATGGCCATAAGAGTGTTTAAAAGGTTTTACTTATTTTAAAGTAGGTAAAACAATTTACTTTACAAATGTAAAAAATAACTATTTGAAAAATTTGATGTGGAGACAGTACTTCAAAACTCATTCCATGGGGCCAGAATTACCCTTATACCAAAACCAGAAAAAGATGCAACAATAATAGTAACTATAATCCAATCTTTAATAAATACAGATGCAAAAATCCTTAAAAAATACTAGCAAACTGAATTCAACAACACATTAAGATGATATTTCACCATGATTAAGTTCATCCCAGAGATGCAAATATAGTTCACCATATGCTAATCAATAAATATGATGCATCACACTACATGATCATTTCAATAGATGCTGAAAAGGTATTACATAAAATCCAACTTTCCTTTTTTTTTAAAGAAAATATTTCCATAGGTTAGTATCTTGATATAAAAACACCTAAAAAACTACATATTAAAGAAATATGCCTCAAAATCGTAAAGGCCACATATAATAAACTCACAGCTAACATCATACTGAATGGAAAAATATTGAAAGCCTTTCCTCTGGGGTCTGTAACAAGACAAATATGCTAACTTCCGCCACTCTTATTCAACATAATGAAGTTATAGACAGAGGAGTGAGTCAATAAAAGTGAATAAAGAACATCCACATTGGAAAGGAAGATGTTAAACTGTCCTTGTTTTCAGACGATATAATCTTATATTTAGAATATGAATATTTAGAAAAACCTAAGAATTCTACCAAAAACTGTTAGAACAGATCCATGAATTTAATAGTTGCAGGACACAAAATCAACATGCAACAATTAATAGCATTTCTATCTACCAAAAAAGTAAACAATATAAAAAAATACAAGAAATCTATTTGATTTATGAAACTACCAAAAAAAAAAAAACTACCCAGGAATAAATTTTAGCCAAAAAAGTGAAAGATCTTTACTAGAAAACTTTGAATAAAATAAATTAAAGAGGAAACAAAACATGGTACAATATCCTATGTTTATGGATTGGAAGAATTAAGATAGTTAAAATGTTCATAGTACCCAAAGTGATCTAGAGATTCAACATTATCCCTATCAATATGCCAATGATATTCTTCACAAAAATTTTTTTTAAAAAGCTAAAATTTATATTGATCCACAAATGATCCCAAATAACCAAAGCAATTCAGAACTAAAAGAACAAAGCTATAGAATCCAAAAAGAGCATGGTGCTGTCATAAAAATATACACATAGACCAATGTAACAGATAGAGAACCTGGAAATAAATCCATGCATTTTTCAGCCAACTCATTTCAAAAATGGTACTAAGGACATACACTGATAAACAAATACTCTTAAATGAATGGTGCTGGGTAAACTAGATAGCCACATGCAGAAGAATGAAAATAGACCCTATCTCTTACTACATACAAAAAAATCAAATGAAAATGGATTACATACTTAAATGTAAAACTTAAACTATAAAATGAGTAGAAGTAAACATTGGAGAAACACTTCACAACATTGCTCTAGACAGATTTTGGGGGGTAAGTTCTCAAAAGCACAGGAAACAAAAGGAAAAATAAAGAAATGGGATTACATTGTGCTAAAAAAAATCTGCACAGCAAAGATAGCAATCAACAAAGTGAAGAGATAATGCGCAGAATGGGGTAAAATATAAACTATCCATCTGATTAATAATCAGAATATATACAGAACTCAAAGGAGATAATGGTAAAAAACAAATAATCAAATTCAAAAATGGGCAAAAGATCTGATAGGTATTTTTAAGGGAAGGCATACCAGCAGGTATATTCAAATAATGTTCGAAATCACTAGTAACCAGGGAAATGTAAATATATACCACAATGAAATATCATCCCACCCCAGTTAAAGTGGCTATAACTAAGAAGTCAATAACAGATGCTGATGAGAATGCAGAGAAATGTGAGCCCTCCTACACTCTTGGTGAGAATATAAATTAGTACAGCCACTATAGAGAACAGTAGGAAGGTTCTCAAAAATCTAAAAATAGAATTATCATATGTTCCAACAATCCCATTCCTTGGTATATGTCCAAAATAAGGAAACCAGAATATCCATGAAAAACCTGCACTGTCATGTTAATTGCACTACTACTCACAATAGCCAAGGTATGAAATTAATCTATGTCCATAAGCAAATGAATAAACAAAATTTAGTATATGTACAAAATGACATATTATTAATACATTAAAATGATTGCTACTCTGTCATTTACAGCAACAGAGAGATCTGTAGGTCATTATGTTAATTGAAGTAAGTCAAGCACAGAAAAACAAATATCGCATGTTCACACTAACATGCAGTAGCTAAAAAAAAAGATTGTCTTTTGGAGATAGTGACTATAACAGTGGTTATTAGGAGCTGGCAAGGATAGGGTAGAGGATGGATGAAGAGAGGCCGGTTAATGAGTACAAAAATACATGTAGATAGAAGGCACAATAATACCACAGTAGGAGTATAGTTAACAATAATTTCTGATATACCTAAAAATGGCTAGAAGATTTGGAATGTTCTAAATACAAAGAAATGATAAATGTGTAAGATGATAGCTACTCCAATTACCTTAATTTGGTTGCTATACATTGTATGCATGTATCAAAATATTCTATGTACCACATAAATATGTACCACATTAATATGTGCAATTATGTATCAATACGGAAAGAAAAATATAAGCAGAAATATATGCATTCTCTTTTTTATATACTAATATTTAAACCATTCTATATGTTCGTATACAAAACCTATATATTAGTATATGAAACTAATAAAAATAATGGCCGGGCGCGGTGGCTTACACTTGTAATACCAGCACTTTGGGAGGCCGAGGCGGGTGGATCACGAGGTCAAGAGATCGAGACCATTCTGTTCAACATGGTGAAACCCCGTCTCTACTAAAAATACAAAAAATTAGCCAGGCATGGTGGCGCATGCCTGTAGTCCCAGCTACTCAGGAGGCTGAGGCAGGAGAATTGCCTGAACCCAGGAGGCGGAGGTTGCGGTGAGCTGAGATTGCGCCATTGCACTCCAGCCTGGGTAACAAGAGTGAAACTCTGGGAGGTTGCGGTGAGCCGAGAATTGCGCCATTGCACTCCAGCCTGGGTAACAAGAGCGAAACTCCATCTCAAAAAAACAAACAAACAAACAAAAAAACAACAAAAAAAACCTAATAAAAATAAAGCAACGTATGTATGCTTAGTAACTAAAAATTTACTCTTTCTTTTTCCAAGTATTATGTGGTGAATTTCTCTCAATGCCATGAAATAATTAATTTCTAATTTACAGATGAAGTCACATCATCAAGGAAATATAGCAATTGAAAGGGAGGCTTACATATTAGTGAAGTATAGTCATTGGTGACAGACAAAAATAAAGAATGGGGCAGTAGATTCCTATTATTGCTATAACCAATTGCTACAAAATTGATAATTTAAAACAACACAAATTTATCTTACAATTTTGGAAGTCAGAAGTGAAAAAAAGCTCTCATGGGACTAAAATCAAGGTGTTGACATGGCTGTGTTTTATATGTAGGCTTGAGGGGGAATACATTTATTTGCCTTTTCTAGCCTCCAGAGATTGCTTGGTTCATGGCACATGGCTCATGGCCTCCTGTCTTTAAAACCAGCAATGGCCACCTGAGTCTTTCTCAGTCTGCATCATTCTGACCTCTATTTCCTGCTTCTCTCTTCCATTTCGAAAGACTATGGTTTTTATATTGGACCCACCTCAACAATTCAGGGTAATATCCTTATCTCAAGGTCACATGATTAGTAATCCTAAGTCAATTTTCAACTTAGTTCCCACTTACCATGTGCTATAACATATTCAACAACTGTGAGATATAATACATTAACTCCTTCGAGGGGCCCATGTTCTGCCTACTACAAATGGTGAGATAAATTTAAGGTGATGGGATATTAGGTAAGTCTTTTCCTGTCTTCATAACTTTTGTCAGAATCTATCTGAATATACATAGCAGAATACATACCACCACTATTTAAAGACTATCCCATTTAATTATTTTTTTTGTTAGGTCATTGACTGTTTACAGAAAACATCCAATATATCAACATTTTATCCTTATTACTGTATTTCTCTGTGTAGTCATAAAAGAAGTGGTCTATGTGAGAGACTTTTCCAAATTATGAATCTAGAATACCCATAAATATTTAATCTTGCTTACTCCTTCAGTGCATATGGGTGAATGTATTATTTTACATAAGATGATGACTGGAGAAATTGATGATATAGAACATGAAGACCGTTAGCATATGTGCAAGCCTAGTTGTTACCCCTCATTATGTCACATACTGGTAAAAGTACCTACCTAAATGGAATGATTATACCACTCAAGACTGAAGAAGCTAGCCTTAGAACATCTTCTAATATATAGACCATTGAATGTCTAATATATAGACCATTGAATATATAACCTTGCCATGTTAAGTGATATAGAGAAAGGTCCTAGAATACTGGTTTTTCTCCTGAAGAGACAAGAGATTTCCATTGATGACACAGAGTGACACATCCTAAGTAAGACTATAAGGATTGTGGTGACTGCGTTAGACGTCTGGACGTGTTGTTTCCTCAAAAGTTTTTCTTTTCTTTTCTTGAGATGGAGTTTCATTCTTGCTGCCCCAGCTGGAGTGCAGTGGCATGATCTCGGCTCAGTGCAAACTCTGCCTCTTGAGTTCAAGTGATTCTCTTGCCTCAGCCTCCCTAGTAGCTAGGTTTACAGGCATGTGCCACTATACCTGGCTAATTTTGTATTTTTAATAGAGACGGGATTTCTCCATGTTGGTCAGGCTGGTGTTGAACTCCAGACCTCAGGTGATCCACCCATGTTGGTCTCCCAAAATGCTGGGATTACAGGCATGAGCCACCATGACTGGCCTCAAAAGTCTTTCTTTAAGGCCTGCATTCTGGAAAGGAGAGACAGTCCCAAGGGACACTTTCCTAATATCTTGATACACTAGCTAGCTCCTGTGTTAAGCTGGCAGCCTGGGGTTAGGGAAGAAGCCCATCTTTGTCACGAAGAATACATTACTCAGTAGGAGACCACTATGGAGATTTTTAAACTTATGTTCTTCGGGAACAGTCATATTGCATACTGCATTTCAAATGTCTTTGTGTTGTAATATTTTTCAATGTCTTACGATATTCACCACAAGTTTGATAAGAGTTACAAACTGGTCTTTATCTGACTGTATGAAAAAGGAAGGCATAGGTGTCCACAACTCAGTGTGAAGTGTTTGAAAGAGAGTCACACAGCATGAAGAAAGACAGAAGTGAGAAACCTGCAGAAAGGTAGATAAAGGTTCTGACCGGATCCAGATGATAAATGGAATGGCAAGTGATCAAGAAATATTTTGGAGAAGATAAATGTTCCAGGATCTCTTTGAACACCTGATAAATTGTTAAGTTCCTATATATGATAAAGCAAGATTTTAGGTTCATCTTTTTATTCAGGCATTTGAAGAAAATTTGACTTCAAGGACTATTAAAATCTGAGACATATATTCTGGGTACATTAAAGAGAAGGCATAGTAGTGTGAGGGAATTAAAAAATATATTTAGGTCTTGTCTTGTAAGACAACCCTTCTCCTTACATTAACTATATGACTCCGTCATAGTGGCTTATTATTCCATCAAAAATTTCCATTTCAAAAACTACATTTGGTTCATGCAAATACAAAAAGATGCCATCATAGGAGAAAAAAGTTTGGAGATCATGAAGATTCGAACAGGATTATTTAGTAATACTTTAGTAAGCTTATACAAATATGTTAAAATACAGTTTTAATTTTGCTACTAAGTATACTTTACTCTAGACATTATAAATCACCACCACTTGAGAGAAAAAAAGAAAGCCAGCATATGCTGTGCTCCTAAATATTAAAGATAATACGCTAAAATTTGTCTTTATCCTCATATTATGGGTTCTAAAATATTAGATGTAGAAAAAAAAACAAAGTAAAAAGAAAACACTCTAAGACAAGGAATTTTATTTTCATAAAACGTCCACATCCACGTATTTTGTAGGCAGTTTCTGAAATGGCTTTCCGTGATCCCTTTCTTTTTAATATTCATAGCCTGTCCTTTCAGTTTGATAGTTGGCTTCAGATTAATCACACTTGAGCTCAATCACTTCCAAGTTTAGATGACAAAAGGCTTTGACTTTTTTCTTGCACATGCTTTTTTGCCTTCTTATTTATTAGCCCTGTCGAAAGCTGCTTCCATGTTGTGAGATGCTTTGTGGATAACAGCCATGTGGTAAAATAGTGAAGTAGGCCTCTTGCCAACCACCTACTAGGAATAGCCATATGGAGGAACTGAATCCCCCCAGCAGCGACCTGAGTGACTATAAAAGTGGACCCATCACTGGTTGAACCTTGGGATAATTACAGCCCAGTTGACACCCTGATTTTAGCCTTGTGTTCAGAGGATGCAGCTAAGTATTTTCTAAATTTCTGGCCCATGGAAACTGTGAGATAATAAGTGTTTGCTGCTTTATCCACTAAGAGTTTTAATAATTGATTAAAGAAATACATAACTAGTACACATACATACATAAACTTGCAAGATAAAACATAACTTTAGAGAAAAAAAGAAATCAAGCAAGAACTAGATGCAGTTAACATAAACTGAGCTCAACATATTTCATTAGAGCATGTCGAAAATGTAAAGTATCTTTTTCTTATATATGTTAAGTACTCATAAAAAATTAGAATGTTGCTGAAATCTGCATACTGAAGTTGAAAAAGAAAAGAAAACTTAGAGGATGTATGGGAGGTAGTAAAAAGATGATTTAAAAACTCAAAATCAAAATTTATATATCAGAATTTCTATCTTAAGAAAAAATGTGAAGAGTTACAAAAATATGCCTCCTGATTTGGCAGTAATTATTACCCTATTTGCTATAATATAATAAATCAATTCACAGGGTTATGGTTGTGGCAGATAATAAAAAATTAACCTGTTCTTCCAAAGCTAGTTGATTACTCTGAGTACCTACCTGTGTTCTTCTAAAATTTTATAAATTACATGTGATTGGAGCTCATATGAAATTTAGATTGCTGATATGCCTTTAACTATAGGAAATACTATTCAAAGAAAAGTTTAAATGAAAACCAATCCTTCTATATACACACAGAAAAAAAACATGAAAATGAAAGTGGTCTAATCAGAAGTATTGCAAAAAATAGACAAGAAGAATCAACAGTTATATGATCTTTCTCATAACATTAAATTCTCTGTTTAAGTAGGCATGTTGCTATTGACGTAAGCTGGATGAATACATTTTACTTTTCCAACATAGCAATTCTGACACTGAACTTGAAATCAGTTATACTGGTGAAAAGTTTATGACTGGATTCCACATAATGCTCTTGGTTCATGGGATTTTCTTGGTCTGGGCAGGTTTAGAAACTCTTTTTAATCAGTTAATACTGGACCAATTATGTTAATGAAATGGGGGAGGGTAAGACTCACTGATTCAGAAACTGGATAATATATAAGTATATATTATAACATTAATCTGCAGTGAAGGCCAGAGTGGTTTCAAATATAAACCAGTACATTTCTTTAATAGTTTACAAATGTCTGGGAAGTTTAATCACTTATCATAGTATTAAGTGAGCCAAGAATTATAGAAAGAAACATACTTTCAATAGATATTTTCTTGAAATTGTGACAGTCTAACAAAGAACAATTTTAGATCATAGGAATACTTATTGGAATAGTAGTCAAAATCTCCTTCCTGAACAGTAAGATAAATACTTACAAATGCACTGAATACTTCGTGAATGATAAATAATCCTTATTTTCCACCTATTTATTTGATAGGTGATCGAATGTTATCTTGCACTCTTATCTACAGTAGGGTTTCTCAAGCACAGCACTATTGGCATTTTGGGCCAGATGATACATTGTTGTGGGGCTCTCCTATGCATTGTAGGATGTTTAAAAGTATCCTGACCTTTCTCCACCTGCTGGATGATTCTGCCTCCTCCTGGTTGTGACAACCAAAAATGTTTCTAAACATTGTCAAATGTCCTTTTGGGGGCAAAATCATTGTTGAGATACACTGCTCGAAAAGAAAGAGGCTTGGAAGAGCAGTGGGAGGAGAACAGGGAGTGGCGATGCTTAATGGGTACAAACATGTAGTTAGATGAATGGATAGGATCTAGCATTTGATAGCAAGAAAGAGTGACTACTGTCTGCAGTAATTTACATTTTAAAATAACTAAAAGAGTATAACTGGATTGTTTGTGACAGAAAGGATAAGTGCTTGAGGTGATGATTACTCCATTTACCCTGTTGTGATTATTATGCATTTTTATGTCTTATCAAAATATCTTATGTACCCCACAAATATATTCATCTATTATGTACCCACAAAAATTAAAAATTAAGGAGAGGTTTCTATGACTCATGTACAAATATAATTACAACCTTAGCGGTCACACAATATATATATATATATTTTATTCTTCTTGTGTCAGGGTTCCCCAGCACCACTCTAAGGTTTGATGATACACATACTCACAACTATGATTTATTATAGTGAAAGGCTACCAAGCAAAATCAGCAAAGGGAAAAGGCTTATGGGGCAAAGTCCAGTGGAAAACAGGTACAAGTTTCCACGAAACATCTTCCATTTGAGTCACACAGATGCATATACAGATGGTTCCTGACTTACAATGGTCCAACTACATTTTTTGGCTTTTCATTGGGTTTACCAGGGTATTATATGCATTAGTGACTTACAATATTTTCAATTTACAACGGTTTTATAAGGCATAACAGCACTGTAAGTCAAGAAACCCCTGTGAGTCATCCAGTAATGAAATGCCCTCCAGAGAAGTTCATTAGCGACTTGCTGCTCACTGCTTAGCATATATCACAGTTCCACACTTTCAGAAGTAAAGCAAGTGTTTAGCAAAACCAACGTTGGTTTTACAAACAGGTTAGGTACTAAACATCATGCTTATCAGTTAGGGAATGATGAGACCCTTTTCAGAAATCCAAATTCCCAGATGCCAGCCACTGGTCAACCTTGCAAAAAGATCTTTCTAATCACAGCAGTCTCAGGCCTGATATATCAACCCTTTATGTAAGGGTTTAGGCACCCAAAGACTTGTAAGAAGGTGAACAAATTAATCAACCAGTGATGTTTTCAGATAGAATTCCTTAAACATCTCTATTGACACGTCTGTTCCTATGAATTCCTATATTTAAAAAGAGGAAAATGTTCCACATAATAAAATATAACCACAGTTTTATAATAGAGGAAAATTTTAGTTAATCAAATTGTACCAGCGTTGACCTGCATTTCCTGAAAATCTTCAAACAACTCAAGATTCAATGGGATGAGCCCATTTTCAGTGAAAAGAAAATGATGTAGGGTAGTATTCTGGTCAATGTAACTTCCAAATGCTACCACTAAGAGAATGAGGAATTTAAATTTCTTGAATCTAAGACTCTCTGAACAACCATTTTCTGTCAAGGAGCCAATATTATGCTTAAAAATAAAATCACTTGGCCGGGTGAGGTGGCTCAAGCCTGTAATCCCAGCACTTTGGGAGGCCGAGGCGGGTGGATCACGAGGTCAAGAGATCGAGACCATTCTTTTTTTTTTTTTTTTTTGAGACGGAGTTTCGCTCGTTACCCAGGCTGGAGTGCAATGGCGCGATCTCGGCTCACTGCAACCTCCACCTCCTGGGTTCAGGCAATTCTCCTGCCTCAGCCTCCCGAGTAGCCCGGATTACAGGCATGCGCCACCATGCCCAGCTAATTTTTTGTATTTTTAGTAGAGACGGGGTTTCACCATGTTGACCGGGATGGTCTCGATCTGTTGACCTCGTGATCCACCCGCCTCGGCCTCCCAAAGTGCTGGGATTACAGGCTTGAGCGAGATCGAGACCATTCTGGTCGGCATGGTGAAACCCCATCTCTACTAAAAATACAAAAAATTAGCTGGGCATGGTGGTGCATGCCTGTAATCCCGGCTACTCAGGAGGCTGAGGCAGAAGAATTGCCTGAACCCAGGAGGCAGAGGTGGCGGTGAGCCGAGATCGCGCCATTGCACTCCAGCCTGGGTAACAAGAGCGAAACTCCGTCTCAAATAAAATAAAATAAAATAAAATAAATAAAAATAAAAATAAAATCACTCAATGGGTACATTCTTATTTGAGATATGGAGTTGTCTAGAGCCCTTCACTCAAGACGAACTGCTTTAGATTAAGAGTGATTTGAGAAAATAAACTTTGTGTTACTTTTGAGAAAATATAGTGCACATTATTTTAATGATAATTAATGATGAAACACCTCCCATAACTACACATGACTCTTTTATACATGTGCTACAATTGCTAGTTTAGATTTTACCACTGAATTATTGTCTGGTCTTCACCCCTTCCCCCATCCTGAATATTTAATGAGAGCAAGGTCATTGCTCTTTTTAAATTCATATTTGTCTTTCTGGAACCTTGCATAGGATAAGGTAAAGAGTATTTAACAAGAATATGTTAATTTTTTTTTTTTTAAGCCCACAGACTACTTGGGAGGCTGAAGCAGGAGAATTGTTGAATCCAGGAGGCGGAGATTGCAGTGAGCTGAGCTTGTGCCACTGCACTCCAGTCTGACAGAGTGAGACTCTGTATCAAAAAAAAAAAAAAAAAAAAAGAAAAAAAGGCTCACAGAGATAACTGTCCATACTTCACATGTCCCCACAATATATTTGATCTTCATTTTGAAGGCAAACACTATATTTTAAAAATCAAAATCTAATAAGGATAAAACACCGTCCCTTTCCAGGATTGATTTCTTTGATTGAAAAGTGTGTTAAAAAAGAGTTTCCGATGCTTTCTACACCATTTATAAAATCCTAACAAGGACCTCATAAGGCCTTAGGTTGCCAAAACACTGCACCAAAAACATCTAATATAAACAGGCTCAAATGTTTACACAGCATGCCCTGCAAATATTACAATCTTCTGTTCATAATTTTTGAGGACAGTAAAAAAGCACTCATTAAATAGATAATTTCTATTTTAAATGCTATGCTTTACTTTAGAATATACCACTATTCCTGATTAGACAGATAAGATGCACTATCCACTGCCCCTGGCAGTAGATTTGTTTGATATTATGCTTTCTAACTGTCTTCCTTCGCGGAGCTAGCTATTTTTTGTTTCTTTATAAATGATTGTACCTTAAGGGAACTATATTCTGTATACATTTTTTTTAAAGGTGAGTGGGCTCAGTAAATGCCTGAAAAGATACCTTGGCTAAGATCACAAAGTTAACATGATAAACCTGATAGTGCTGTAGGAACCAAGGCCTAGTTAGACATGCAAGTAAAACTTAGCCTTATAATTCCCAGGCCAAAGTGTTTCCACCATCACCACCACCAAAGCTGCTTCAGAAACTAATCAAATAGCAAATTATTTATCTATTTAAACAAAATGCAGTACTTTCACTGCAATATTGACATATATTTAATCATGATGATTTGTAGAAAGAAGTATTTTTAGAACTAAGAAGAAATATATATTAAAAAAAGTAGTTAGTATTAAATAAACTGTTTCCTGGGTCCTGAATGATGACAAAAGCTTTCCTCATTAACACTACGGAGCATATTCAAATAATCCAAAACTCTAGCAATTCTTTGGTTTAGTAGAAGCCACAAGAAGATAATTTATATTTGAATTTGGTAATATCACAGCATCCCAGTTCCTTTTGTAAAATCCAGAGTTTCATTTACTCATTTGAGTGGCTATAATTTTTGGAATCCCTTCAAATTTATTCCATACACTATTCTTAGATATGAACTAAAATAAGACAGAGTAATATAATTTTCTCAATATGAAATTGAAAAAGAAATACTCCAGTGACATTTTTGCAGCTGACCACTGTGGCTTATTATTTGATTTGATTTCACATTTAAGCTATGACACAAACACAAATGCAACTAACAAACTTAAATATGCCGCAGCAAAGTTTGAAGTTTAAAACCCTACGTGCTTGCTTGCTGGCCTGCTTGGTTTCGTTTTTGTTTTCTTGAGCAACTGTTCACTACCTGCTATGTAAATTTAAGAGCATAGACTCTGGACTAACGGATGTAATAGATGTAGGTTAGAATTCTATTTTTGTCACTTCCTGTATTTGTAAATTTAAATATCTTTTTTTTTTAACTTCCCTGATTTTGGTTTTCTCATACTTTAAAAGAAATTTGTGTGTAGAAGTGGGGGGATGTTACTACTCTAATTAGCAATAAATATTATTATTACTGCATTGTCAAGTTTCCTACTACTCAGGTTGATCAAGTGCCCTTGTTATTCCTGTCTCGCTCTCTCTCTCTCTTCTCTTTCTTAAATTTTCCTTTATTTAACAGCAAGTTAAAAATGCAGTTGGAGAAATCAACTTACTGTTCTCAATTTATTTACATTTATAAAACTGTACAGATGGCTTATATTGTGCATGTGACATTGTTAGTTTATCCACAGGATTAAATAAAAAGAGTTAAACAGTAAATAATTACCTACTATAGCTATAGTCATTCGTCTTTAAAAACTGTAGTCAACTAACCAAAGAAAACATCTTCTCAATGAATACAGGTAAGTTAAGGCAAAGTAGTGAAATTGTAAAGAATCAATTACTACTGGGGAAAGGAGTCTGTGGCCTGACCTGGTCTAGATTCTCTCCCCGAGGACTGCCCAGTCCCCTTCCCCTCTAAATAATAATAATTTTTTAAAAAAGAATCAATTACTAATGTGATAAATCAAATCATAAAGAATTTAACTGCACTGTGCTATACAATGTATTTTCTTTTTTTTATTGCATTTTAGGTTTTGGGGTACATGTGCAGAACATGCAAGATAGTTGCATAGGTACACACATGGCAGTGTGATTTGCTGCCTTCCTCCCCTTCACCCACATCTGGCATTTCTCCCCATGCTATCCCTCC
>CAUYOR010060205.1:0-23850 GCA_963573925.1 Callimico goeldii
TAAAAAAACAGGTATGCACTGGGGTCTGTAGGTGGGGGAATAGAGGAGGGACAGCAGTGGGTATGGAGTTGGGGAGGGATACCATGGGGAGAAATGCCAGATATAGGTGATAGGGGGATGGAGGCAGCAAACCACATTGCCGTGTATTTACCTATGCAACCATCCTCCATGTTTTACACATGTACTCCAGAACCTGTTCAAAAGCAGAAACTATATCTACTATTTCTGTTTTATTTTTAATTTCTGTGGGTACACAGCAGATATATATTTATAAGATACATGAGATATTTCGAAACAGCCATGCAGTGAGTAATAATCACCTCAGGGTAAATGAGGTATCCATCACCTCAAGCATCTATCCTTGGTGTTACAAACAGTCCAGATATACTCTTTCAGTTATTTCTAAATGTACAATTAAATTATATTTTATTATAGTCACCCTATTGTGCTAGAAAATACTAGGTCTATTCACTCTTTCTATTTTTAACCATCTCCACATCCTCTATATCACTACCCTTTCCCAACCTCTGGTAACCATCCTTGTATTCTCTATCTCCATTACTTCAACTGTTTCAATTCTTAGCTCCTAAAAGTAAGTGAGACCAGGTGAAGATTCTCTTTCTGTGCCTGGCTTATTTCACTTAACATAGTGACCTGCAGTTCTTTTGCTGCAGATGACAGGATCTCATTCTTTTTTATGGCTGCATAGTACTCCATTGTGTATATATACCACATTTTCTTTATCCATTCATCTGTTGATGGATACTTAGGTTGCTTTCAAATCTTGGCTATTGTGAATAGTGCTACAATAAACATGGGAGTGCAGTATATCTGCTATTTCTTTGATACCATCACACAGTAATTGTTGAAGAAATATGACCAATCTATTGACTTAAAAGCTGAGTAAAATTTTTCTACATTGCGATTTCTCATAAAACACAGGATGGATATAAAAATAGAATTTATAATCCTTAAGTATTTCCCTTTTTTTGATAACGAGCTTCCTCTTAAGAATTATGATGCTCAATTTTACCATAATGAACTATGAAATCAAAACAAATTCAGTTAAGTAAAGCAGCACCATGTCCCTTCATGAAAAAGAAGTCTCCATAACAACCAATAGAAAAGATGTAGTAGATGGTATTAAGTAGAACATATTCAAAGTTTTCCAGATCAAGTGTTTTTTATGCAAACTGGTCATTAATTTCCAAAGACAGATAAAGCTTTAAAAAAAATCTTATTTATATTTCACTGGAAAATAAAAATAAAAACTTCCATCATGCAAACTTTATGGAAAGTAACTGCTTTGTGCAAAAAGAAAATGTGTTACTGAATTTTCTCTTATTTAGATAAATAACCTGACTGGCTAAGGAACAATTGAGTGCCAAGAGGCAAAAACATGTGTTTCCAATTACTCATTCACCCAGGTGAATCAATATTCTTGATTCTCTTGACATCCACTAATAAATATAAATATAAAGAATTAAAAAGTAGAAACCGGTGAAAAATTAGTTTGCTTTTTAATGATAGCATATCTAAATCCTGACATATGTGGCCCCCACACAAGAAACAGTCATCGTAAGTCAGAGGAGTGAAATCAACTGAGGTTCTGCAAAACATCCCACTCAGAATTACTATAGCTACCAGACTTAAAACATAGAAAGGGATTTTGATTTTTAACCCTTTTACTTTATAGCACAAACTGTTAGTCCCAGAAAATTAATATGACAGGTCTATGTTCACATACTACATAGTCAAAGGAACTCAGGTTCCTTGACTCTTTCTACATTCCGATCTCTTTCTACCTCACTAGCTCTTTTCCTCAATAAAGAAGTTTCTTATACTATATACAAATGAATGATTTAGTATGGGTCTGAAATATCTTAATATCTAATAATGTTAGACATCTTCAGTGGGGCAATTATTTGTTGTGTTTGAGCACTTGAAGTCAACTAGCCAAGCATAAACATGTTAGCACATAACTCAATCATATAATCTCTTCTTAGGAGAAGTCCTAACTCACAGCATGTAAACAAGTATCTTATAACTTCCTAAGACTTATTTAGTTCTTAATTTTAAATATTCACATTGAATCAACAATATGGAAAGAGTATCAATTATATACAAAAGTTGAGCACCATGTGAAAAACAAGGTAGTAAAGAAAATAGTCCCTGACCTAAGAAATTTTCAAATCTAGTTTTAGTTTTATACCGAGTTAGCTATCACTCACAGATGTATGCAAAAGAAAGTCCCTTTTCATATATAAGAATAAATTGAGTTATTCTATTTGAATCCGTAAGTATAATGACATAAATTTGGTAGTGAAATACAGCTCTAAGAATGTATATGAAAACCTTTAAATCGGCCACAATTTAAAATAATTACATTTTAATAGTCTACCTTTCAAAATCATTAGAGAAAAAATATAAAGACTCAATGAAAACTAAATCTAAAGCTTTAGATCATCCACAAACAAATAAGCACCCACTGTGCTTATGTAATCTCTTATATGTGTAATTGAGCATCATAATTCTTAAGAGGAAGCCAATTATCAAAAAAGGGAAATACTTAAGAATTATAAATCCTATATTCATATCCATCCTTTGTTTTATGAGCAATCACAAGGTAGTAAAACTTTACTCAGCTTTTATGTCAATATATTGGCCACACGTCTTCAAGATCCTTGTGTAAGGATCTTGTGTAAGATCCTTTCTACTTCACACTTTCTTCTCTTTATCTTCTTTAATCTCATGTAACTCTCACAAATCTGGGCAAGAAATATCAGCAATGCACAAAAACCCTTTTATCACCTGGCACAGCATTCCCATCTCACCTAGTGTGATTGTTAATGCTTGATTGGATTAAAGGATGCAAAGTATTGATCCTGGATGTGTCTGTGATGGTGTTGCCAAAGGAGATTAACATTTGAGTCAGTGGGCTGGGGAAGGCAGACCCACCCTTAATCTTGAGGGCGTAATCTAATCAGCTGCCAGCGAATATAGAGCAGGCAGAAAAACATGAAAAGACAAGATAGGCCTAGCCTCCCAGCCTACATCTTTCCCCCATGCTGAATGCTTCCTGCTCTCAAATATCGGACTCCAGGTTCAGTTTTATGTCTCAGACTGGCTCTCCTTGCTCCTCAAGCTTGCAGATAGCCTATTTTGGGACCTTATGTTAATATTTAATAAACTGCCCTTTATATATATGTATATGTATATCTATCCTATTAGTTCTGTCCCTCTAGGGAACTCTGACTAATTAAGCTGGAACAAAAAGTCCCATTGCCAGTTTCAATAGAAAGAAGGAAGAATACCAGAAAGGGGGAGATGTGTAATTTACCCAGATATGAACACCAAAAGCACCTGATATTTTATCTGATAAATAAATTCACACTACCCAAATGAGCAAATAAGGACTTACAAAGGTTAAGTACAGTGTAGTGGTTGGAGCATAGGCTATTGGTGACAATGACCTGAGTGCAAATCCTGAATCCAGCAAAGAAAAGTTGTGTGATCTGGGATTATTCACTCAATTTATCTGCACCTAAGTTTCTTCATGTATAAATCCGGGGATAATCCCAGCACTTTGGGAGGCCAAGGCAGGAGAATCACCAGAGGTCAGCAGTTAGAGACAAGCCCGGCCAAATGGCGAAACCCCATCTCTACTAAAAACACAAAAAATGAGTCCGGTGTAGTGGCACACCCCTGTAATTACAGCTATGTGGGAATGTGAGGGAAGAGAATCACTTGAACTCAGGAGGCAGAGGTTGCAGTGAGCCAAGATCACACCACTGCACTATAGCCTGGGCAACAGAGCAAGACTCTGTCTCAAAAAAGAAAAACAAACAAACAAAAAAATTAAGAAGAAAAAACAAATAAATAAATTGGGGGATAACAATGGTACCTACATGTTACAGAGGATTAAATCAATCAAACTGAATCCTTGGTATAGTGAGTTACTTCTTAGTAATTGAGCAATTACTGGGTGACTATTAATCACTAGTGTACATAATTCTGATTACTTCAATTAAACTGTCCAAGACCATGCATCTAATAAGAAGTGGAGAAAAAAATGTTAACTTAGGACCAAGAAATGCATGGCTGGGGTCCCTTATGCTACATTACCACCACATACAATGTGTAATATTCCTAATTCATCTGCTTTTCCCTGTGTGTAGCCCATATTTCTTCATCTTTGTAAAGAAATATCATGAGATGGATGTATTACTGAAATGCAAATGTATTTGCTGCATTTCCCTGGCATGTCCAGCAGAGAGTTCAATAACAAACATCTGTCAGATACTGGTTGTTTTTTTAAAAAAAAAAAAAAACAACATGCTAGGGAAATGCTCACATAGAACTCAACAGATGAAACTGTTTTGTTCTTCACCCATGAAGATCTATTAGTCAAATTACCAAATAAACCAAAAACCAAAACCCACACTTTAAGCACAGCACATTTATAGTACAGACAAAGTGTGATAAAGAAATAGCCTAACAGAGGCAAAATTTACTTATATTTTGTGTTCATGGGGTCCTTCTAAGAAGAAAAGGAAAACACAACAATAAATGTCACCTGCTAAGTAGATTACCAGCTCAAGTGTATCCACCTACACCTCAGGATGCATGTGCGATGTATTGTGTCACAGGCATAGTAGTAAGGAGGAGCAGTTCCTGATCTCTGAAGGATTTTATGAGACTTGAGCTGCAGCACTAGAGGACCAGTTTGACAATTCCAAAAATGGAGAAAGCTGGTAGAAAGTCACAACCTTACTGAACAATGCTTCCACTTCACTGGCTGTGAAGTGGTTTCGTTTTAACATAAGCAAAGCATACCTAAAGGAGTGTGTGCACAGGTTTTAAAATATAATATGTAGAGAGTGCTCAGAGTGTGGGAAAGCTAGCTAAGGTCAAAACTGTCTAGATGGCCAGGCACAGTGGCTCACGCCTGTAATTCCAACACTTTGGAAGGCCAAGGTGGGCAGATCATGAGGTCAGGAGTTTGAGACCAGCCTGGCCAACATGGTGAAACCCCATCTCTAAAATACAAAAATTAGCTGGCCCTCGTGGCACATGCCTGTAATCCCAGCCAATCCGGAGGTTGACACAGGAGAATTGCTTGAACCCAGGAGGTGGGGGTTGCAATGAGTAGAGATCGCACCATAGCACTCCAGCCTGGATGACAAAGCAAGACTCCGTCTCAAAACACACACACGCGCGTGCACGCACACACACACAAACACACACACACACACACACACATACACATTGTCTAGACCTCTCCTTTAGTACATCACTCTCCCACACCATACATAACTATATTCCCTCCCATGTAATTACTTCCCACCCATGATAAACTACGAGAGCAGCTGTATCTGACCATTCTATTCCCAATATCTAGCCAGTTTCTGAAACTTGGAAAGTGCTCTATCAGTTGCTGACTGAAGGGTGGCCAGAAGGAGGTGGCCTGCTGCGACCCAAGGGACTGCCACAGTAGAAGGCTAGGATGAAGATAAAGCAGTGCAAATTTGGCAGCTCAAAGCTATGATAAGAGGACTGTGCCTCTCTCCCACTAGCTCTAGTCACTGTTGCAAGGCAAGATCCAGAAGTGCAAGCAGCAAATGGAAATACCGAGAAGCTTCAAAGGACCAGGGCAAAGATCACCGTGAGTAACAGAGCTGACCTCCCTGGCAAGGTTGGTCCATGTATAACTCTGGCACCTTCCAGAACATCGAAAAACACTGTAAGAGTTAAGAGCCCAGAAATGGCTTCCCAGGAGATGAGGGTTTTTAGTGCAATTGATCTGATGCCCTGATCATTCTTCGATAGCTTCCTGGAGTAGACAGTGGCTTTTACAAATTATTTGGGTTTGAGTAGAAGATTTAGTTTCTTTCGTTAAAACAATGTGCTCTGTAAAAACTGTGTGACTTTTTTTCCTTAATTTAAACTTTCTCTACAAAGAACAACAAACAACCTAAATGCTCAACGATAGTAAAATGGTTAAGTATTCCATGCAATGGAATATTATACAGCCATTTAAAATGTTGTCTTTGAGTAATAGTTGATAAGATATAGAGAAGAGTCAGAATACTAAGTAGAAAATGGAGGATATAAAATTGTACGTAAAGTATGAAGCATCACACTGACTATATTTTTTAAAGACTGGAAGAAAATATTACTTCTTGGCATTGGGACTGTAAGTGGTTATATACAAATTCTGTACTTTTCAATTTGTCTACAGTGAAGATATTTTATTTATGATAAAAAAGTTATTAAAAGAATGATACCTAATGAGACTAATCACTTTCCTGAAACAAGTAACGACCAGTATCAGACTGAAAGTTGCAAAGGTATAACTCCAAAATCCTTTCTGGTGGTGCATAGGGGAAAAAAAAATCAGCTGAAAGCCAGACTTATCAATCAACCTGTTTAGTTTTCTATAAATAGGGTTCGGGCACTAGTACAACAGGTCCTGGAGAAAAGACAACCTTTGCAGTTGAAATACACACCTACAAAAAGGAGAGCGATGAGGGGGATGACTTACTTATGGCCCTTTACACAGCACCACAGCAACAAGTGATGGAGTTTTTTTGTTTTTAAATCTTCCCTTTCATATCTGCCCTGTGAAATAATTCTGGGAAACCAGATCAGAATCACAAGGCCTTGGACACTAACGCTTTTACTTGAGGAACAGTGCATAAATTATTGATGATACAGAGGCTGCACTGTGTTCAAAGAGTCTGCAGCAGATGAAAAGCTTTTATTTTGGTAAGAAGCAAGAAAATGGGAATAAAAACATGTGGGTGGCTAGACTCTGAGAAGGGTTGCCAACCTTCAAATTTCCTTTGGCTTTATGTCCTTCTCTATTTCCTTCAGATAATTTACGTTGGTTAATGGCACTCCCATCCACCCAGTTCCTCAAGCTAGGAACTTGGGACTCCTCCTTGATTTCTCTGTCTCCCTCACTCCCCACACCCAACCCAACAAGTTCCACCAGTTCTACCATCCAAGTATGCTCTGAATGAATCCTCCTCTCTCCCTCTCCACCTTGACTATCCTAGTCCAGGCCATCATCACTTCTCATCTTATACAAGGAATTCCTAGCAGTCTCCTGCTTCCACTCCCACTCTATTCCCTCCAGTCCACTTTCCATACAATACAAACAATGGACCCTGCTGAATTTTAAAGTTCTTCAATGTCTTCTCATGCATTCAGAATTCAGATTCCATGCCATGGATATGAGCCCCTGTGTGACCTGGCCCCTGCCTCTGTTTCTTTCTGAACGGGCAAAGCTCAAGTTCTTTCCCTCTCAGGGCCTCTACACATGCTGAGGCCGTCTCTGTAACGCTCTTCCCTCACAAGCCTGACGTCCTGGAAGCCTACACCTTAAATCTCAACTCCTCAGAAAGGCTTTCTCTGACCACCTTATTTGTATAGAGACCAATTAGCCTCGATCTCTGCACCCTATTAGGTAAATACATATATGTTGCTTATTTGTTCATTGTCTCCTATAACCATTAAACTATAAGTTCCATGAGAGAAGGAACCATTTCTATCTTGTTCAATGTTGTATCTCTAGCAGCTAAACACAGTATGTTTTAATGAAATGAAGAATACTTTGTTTCATCTGTAATTTGTGGTATTTCTACAAGTACAGTTGACCTTTGAATCACAAATTTGAACTGTGCAGGTTTGTTTATAAATAAATATATTGGAAAAAACTTATAAAACTTATAAATAAATATATTGGAAAAAAACTTATAAATAAATATATTGGAAAAAACTGTGCAGGTTTGTTTATAAATAAATATATTGGAAAAAACTTGAAGATTTACAACAATTTGAAAAAACTCAAACCGCATAACCTGGAAATGTTTTTAAAATTTTTAAGTTAGGTATGTGTCATGAATGCGCAAAATATATATGGACACTAGTCTAATAAATATATCATTCACTATTATACAAATGTTTTATCGAAAGATAAAATTTATCAAAACCTACACACACAAACACAGACCATACATGGCACCATCTGCAGTCAGAAGAAATGTAAACAATTGTAAAGATGCAGTATGAAATCAGAACTGTATAAAATTAACTATAGTACATGCTGTGCTATAATAGTTTTAAATAATATAAAAATTAACTGTAGTACATACTGTGCTATGTAATAATTTCGTAGATACTCCTGTTGCTATTAAGATGAGTCTGTTTGGAGGACTGGCTTAAAACAAAATGTGACACTAATTATCTCCATGGGAGCAGTCTGTCTCTCCAGTGAATTGCTTAGCATAGCAATAGGTGACCTCTCACAGGTCTGGCATATTTTTCATCATGTTTAGTACAATACGGTAAATTATTAATAATACGATGGAACCCATACAAAGTGCCACCAGTGATGCTGGAAATGACCCCAATGGAAAAAGTTGAATTGCTTGATCTGTGACTGAGGTCTGCAGCTGTGGTTGCCTACCATTTTGAGATACATGAATCTGTAGTATCATTGTAAAAAATAAAAATAAAAAGAATTTTGTGAAGCTGTCACTACAGCTATGCCAGTAGGCACAAAAAAATTACATGTTTTGCAAAATATCTTTTTATCTTCTATTGAAAATGCAGCTTTTATGTGGGTGCAGGATTGATTAAGAAGGGCATACCTGTGGACTATAGTATGATTTGAGAAAAAGTGAAGTCATTATATGACAGCTTAAAGCAAAAGGAAGATGAAGGATCTAAAGCTGGGGAATTTAATGTTAGCAAAGGATAGTTTGATAATTTTAGAAGGAGGTTTGGCTTAAGAAATGTCAAGATAACATGAGAAGTTCTGCCAACCAAGAGGCAGCAGATGAGTTCCCAGGTGCCATTAAGAAAATCGTTGAAGAGAAAGGATACCTGCCTCAACAGGTTTTCAATGTAGACAAAAGTGCTTTATTCTGGGGATTAAAATGCCACAAAGGACATGAGTAAGAAGGAGAAGGAATCACCAGGATTTAAAATAGGGTTAGGTGAATTCTACTGTTTTGTGCAAATGCAGTTGGCTTTATGATCTAGACTGCCCTTACCTATAAAGCTGCTGATGGCCAAGTCTCAAAGGGAAAAGATAAACACCAGCTGCCAGTTTTAACTTTACAACAAGAAGCCCTGGACAATGAGAACCCTTTTTCTGGACTGGTTCCATCAATGCTCTGTCCTTGAAGTCAGGAAGTACCTGCCAATAAAGAACTGCCTTATAAAAGTTCTTTTGATATTGGACAATGAAGTGGTCTACTTACCTCCAAACACAGTGTCTCTAATTCAGCCTCTAGATCATGGGATCATAAAGACCTTTAAGGCTCATTACACACAGTACTCTCTGGAAAGGACTGTCAGTGCTGTGGAGGAAAACCCCAACAAGGAGAACATAATGAAAGTCTGGAAGGATTATACCATTGAAGATGCTATCACTGTTAAAGAAAAGACAGTGAAAGCCATCAAACCTGAAACAAATTCCTGCTGGAGAAAACTGTTCAGATGTTGTGCATGACTTCCCAGAATTTACGACAGAGCCTATCAAGGAAACCATGAAAGAGACCGTAGATATGGCAAAAAAGAATAGGTGGGGTGGGGTGGGTAAAGGGTTTCAAGATACAGATCTTAGCGAAATTTAAAATCTAATAGACATCACACCAGAGGAATTAAACAGAAGACAACTGGATAAAGATGAGTGCTTCCGAACCAGTGCCAAATGATGAAGGAGACATAGAAATGCCAGAAAACAAACTGACATTAGATAATCTAGCAGAAGATTCTGATTATTCAAGACTGTTTTTGGCTTATTTTACAACATGGACCATTCTATGATCTGGATGCTGAAAACTGCAAATTGGTACCATATACAAACATTTTTAGGTAAATGACAAAGCAAAAAATCAGAAATTATGATGTATTTCTGCAAAGTTATACAGAATGTGCCTGCCTCTCCTTTCATCTCCTCCCTCTCTGCCACCCCTGAGACAACAAGATCAATCCTTCCTTTTCATTCTCCTCCTCAGCCTCCTCAATGTGAAAATGATGAAGAAGAAGAAAACCTTTGTAATGATCCACTTCCACTTAATAAATAATGGTAATGGAAATATCTAGGGATTTAGAATTTAAACACGGAAGAGTAAATATATTTTCTCTTCCTTATGATTTTCTTAATATCTTTTCTCTAGCTTATCTTATTGTGAGAATATGGTGTATAATACTTACTTAAAAAATAGGTGTAGATTGACCATTTATATTATTAGTAGGGTTTCCAGTCAAGTAGACTACTAGTAGTTAAGTTTTGTGGGAGCCAAAAGTTATATGCAGATTTTTGACTGCACAGGTATTAGCATCCCTAACCCCTGCATTGTTCAAGGGTCAACTGTATATTAATAATGTAAGACAGAAAATAAATCCCTGACTTCTAAGCTGATTTCTGAAGTCACTGTTTACTTCTGCATTTGATTTCTCAACATGCCCTCTCGGGCCAATTTCTAGACTAAAAATTTGGCATGGAGACTTATAATCATGAAAAACATCCCCAGCCTTCAAACACCTGGTATTAAGCTAGCTAACCTAGGCTCATATGTCACAGACTTCACATTACATCTATTTAATCCAAATCCTTTAATTATTGCCAGCCCAGGAAGCTATCTGACAATGCACAGAGCATAAGCTGCCAGACACTTGATTAATGTAAAACTGGATTACAGCTAGACATGTACATTTGCATGGTTCTAAAATTTTCCTAGAGGACTCTCTAAATATAATTCTATCATGTGAATACCATATCACAGGGTCGTCCAGACAGAATCTGGGCATGATTCAGTTCTTACAATCAAATGCTCTATTTGGTAAAACAATCCATCTCATAAACAATACTAAGTTGTCACTAGCTGTAATTAAGTTGTTCCAACAAAACATATAATTCCCAGGTTCCAACTGTTTCCTCCGTCATAACCACTATTTCTAAATCCTCTTTGCTTAAATGTTTAAAATTTTCAAATAATAACTTCAAATGGGGCTTTACCTAGGGAAAAAGATGAGTTGTAGGAATCATTCTGAAGGATGAACCCATGAGAACACCAAAAACAATGGGCTTCCCTGGTTTTTAATGACCGATGTCCTTAGTTTAGTATTTTGTTCAATGTTTCCAATGCAATTTAGATCCAAGACTATGTAGTACAAATCCTAACTCTTCCAGAAAACTTTGCTGTAATTGTATATATTTACTTAATGTTCAATGTGCAGCAGGCTCTGTCATTAAATCCTCCTGGCAACACTCTTAGGTGGGTACAATATTATCTTCCATTTCATAGATGAAGAAGAGGCCCAGAGAGATAAATAATTTAAAATTAAAACTGCAGTAAATATAAGGATGAGGTTTTGAACCCATTTAGTCCATGCACTTAATAACTACTTTATAGTCATGAATAAGTGAATGAGTGCTTCATCTACAGAGAATTCCTGAGGTGTCATCTAGACTTTTATCAGATTATACCTGTCATTCTTCCTTGTTTAAATTCTAAATCCCTACATGTTTCCATTATCCATTATTGCACAATCGCCATTACATCACAAAATAAAGACACATTTACTTTGCATATGGTATAGTCTGGGTCCTGTCCTGGATACTGGTTTAAAAAAAAAAACAAAAAACGGAGAAAACCCCATTTCTGGTAGACTAACTAGAACACAGTACAGGAATAACAGGTGGTACTGTGTGGGAGCAGCAGTGACCAACTATGTCCCTGAGAGAAGCTAAAAAAGGCTTCATGGAAGTAACACATGAGCTGGAATGCAAAGGACAAGCATAGATTTACCAAGCAGAAAAGGGAAGAAAAGGCATTTCAGTTAGAGGGAAAATACTTTGCAGAGGTGTAAAACTGCAAGCATATGGTCTTTTAGATGAAAAGCAAGACTTAATAGAGAAGTTGGAGTTGGCAGTGTCCCAGAGTAGACAGAAAAACTAAGGCTTGCCAGACAGGCTGAATACAGACAGGGAAGGGTCCTGCATGCTGTGAGAAGGAAACAGGGCTCACCCTACAGGTGATGGGGGAGCTGTTAGAAAAGCAGCACGACATAGGGGAAAAAGCACTACCAGCAGACAGATACGGGTCTGACTCTTCCTTACACCACTTACAGGGGGCTGGTTTTCAGCAAGGTACATAATTTCACTAAACCACAGTTTTCTCACCTGCAAAACATAGATAACATATTCCTCATGGGACTGGTGTAAGGTATGAATGAATATATTATCGATCTACATAAAACAGCTAGTACAAAACCACTGCTCAACACATGCTGGTTGCTTTCACCACTGGCTGTTACAACCTCTTTAGAACTTGATTTCCCTTTAACTGAAAGGTATACAACCTAAAAAGGTAGAATCCACTAAAAACTTGAAAGCCAGAGATGGTCCCTGTCTCCCTCAATCTCAGCACAGAGCTTACTATTTTGTGAATAAATTTATTCATTCCACAGATTTCACTGGTCAGCAATAATGTGCCAGGTCTTGACCTAATGCCAGGCATACAATGGGCCAAGCAGATAAAAACCCTTGTCCTTGTGGAGCTTTCATTTGGGAATGGGAGGCTAGAAAGTGGGGAAGATAGATAATATGCATTAGGAGGTAAATTGCATGGTCTATTAGAAGATGATAAGTGCAATGGAGGAAAATTAAATAGGGTAAGAGAGAGAAAGAGTGCTAGCAAGTAGAATGCTCAGGCCAGGCCTCATTTGAGAAGGTACCATTCACTCAAAGACTTAAAGAAATAAAGGAATGAGCAATGCAGATATGGAGTAAGAACATTCAAGAAAGAGGGACAAAAAAGCTCAAAGACCCTACAGCAGCAGTGTACCTGGTGTATCCAAGGATAGCAGGCAGGCCTATGTGACTACAGCTGACTAGCAGGAGGGAATATTATGGAAGGTAACATCAGAGAGGTAGTAGCATGGCCAGATCTGGTAGGGCTCTAATTCTGAGGGTGATGGAAAGCTACTGGAGGGTTTAAGCAGAAGAGTGACAAGGTCTGACTGGAATTAGAAAAAGCTCTCTCTGGTTAATGGGAAGCAAAAGTGAAAACAGTATCACCAATAATAAGACTACTGTAGTAATCCAGGCATAAGATGTTGTCTTTGACCACGGTAGTAATGGTGGAGGCAATGATGATACCTTTGAAGGTAAAGCCAACACCACTTACTGGCAGTGCATGTAGAGTGTCAGAAATAAAGGAGTCATGGATAACCTCAAAGTATTTGGTCTCAATAACTAGAAGGATGGAGCAGTCACAACCTGAGAAGGTTATAAGTGGGTGAGTAGTAGGTGGGAGAAGCATCAAACATCTCACAAATAGAGGTATTTGTGGGACATCCAGCTGAAGATGTTGCCTAGACCACTGGATGAGCAGGTTTGAGTTCAGAGAGGCCTAGACTAGAGATACAAATTTGGGAGCTGTCTGCAAATAAATGGTATTTAGAGAGGTAAGACTAAATGAATGAACAAACATTAACTTTGAAATCATGGAACCCTGGGTTTGACTCTTGGCACTGACAACTGTTGAGTAACCTTACAGAAGTGTCTTTTAAAATGTTTTCTGAATTCCTTTTCCCCTGAATGAAGTAGTATGATAAAACCCCTATCTTAGGGGCCAAGGCAAGCTGATCACTTGTGGTTCAAGAGTTTGAGCAGCCTGGAAAACATGGTGAAAACCCATCTCTGCTAAAATTTTTTTAAAAATTAACTGAGTATGGTGGTGCACATCTGTAATCCTAGGTACTCAGGAGGCTGAGGCATGAGAAATGCTTGAATCCAGGAGGCAGAGGTTGCAGTGAGCCGAGCTCATGCCACTGCACTCTGTCTCAAAAAAAAAAGAAGAAAGAAAGAAAAGGAAAAAACCACTTACTTTAGGGATTTACATGCATACACAAAGCACCTAGAAGGTATCTATTACATGTCAAGCTTTCAAATGGTGCTGACTTTATCAGGCTTTTAAGCAAATGAGTGATGTTAACAAATTTGTTAGAAAAATATCCTCATGCAACCCAATCCCCGCCACTAAAATGAAACATTCCATCGGAAATGTAAATCAAACCTCCAACAATCCCCTTTCTGTTCTTTATGAAGCCAAAGAAAAAAGACATCTGAGAGAGAAGGAAAGGGAAAAGGTAAGTATTAAAGAACCCATCCCAGGGATGTGTACTGAGAAAGAACAACATATGTTGAAAACTAAATAACGACAAGAGGCAGAGTGGTTCAAGAGGCAGAGTAAGTCCTAGTCTTAGAGTCCCTGATAAGAGTGTGTCCTCTCAAAAACTCTTTGACCCTGAAAAATGCAAATGTAATTAAGGAAAACTGGCTAAGAAGTTAAGAAATACATATCACCATCTTCATCCTCAGACACAACAGGCATTAATACCCAATCTCTGCAAGTGAATGGATATAACACTTGCTATCTCACAGGGGTGTGGTAACGTTATTTTACAAATTTAGACTTAAAAATTAATAGCACTAATAACAAAATCTGAGGAACTGAAGTAACATTTATTAAACAATCTGAGAGACTGCAATGAATAGCAACATCTATGCCTTACGATGGTGTAGACAATCACTTCTTCACCTTGGGAGATGAGGTCAGGCTCCCTTTAGACCTCATTCATGACAAGCTTTCATTGGTTAAAGGCAATTAAACAATACAGGAAACTCCCTGACCTTTCCTGAGAAGGCTTGTTGACTTGGGAATACGAGGCAGTTATCACAAAAGTAGTAAGTTTAATGAAGTAAATATTTCTTGACCTGAAAATTTAATTTGTCTCAAACATACATGACTTCTTCAAATAGCAGACAGAATTTTCTTAGGCCACAATGGAAAAACTGAAAAGGAATAGTCTCAAAGGTCCCAACAACACATACCAATGCTTGCTTCATCAGTCATTATTTTCATCAACACCAATTTCTAACAACAACTCTTAAGACTCTGGAGCATAAATAATTCATCTTTATTCCTCCACTGGGAGGCTTTAAGTCAAAATAAAAAATTACTAAGACTGAATACATTTGCCTCCCCCAAATTGCCATAATCAGACATGAGGAAGTAGAGAGCTAGAAAATATCAAGGTATTCTAAAGATTATTAATAGCATGTGTTTTGTGATGATTCAATGAAAATTCATTCTTACATATCTATTTAATCCTTTATGGATTACTACGTTAGTTCTAAAACAAAAAGGTGAATTGTTTTATGTGTTGCAATGATGGTTCAAAACACTATTTAATCCATTCATAAACAATTATATTAAAAATTTTAAGTAAAAAAAAAATTATGAGGCTGGACACGGTAGCTCACACCTGTAATCCCAGCACTTTGGTAGGCCAAGGTGGGTAGATCACAAGATCAGGAGATTGAGACCATCCTGGCTAACACGGTGAAATCCCGTCTCTACTAAAATATAAAAAATTAGCTGGGTGTGGTGGTGTGTGCCTGTAGTCCCAGTTACTTGGGAAACTGAGGCAGGGGAATCACTTGATCTCGGGAGGTGGAGTTTGCAGTGACCCGAGATTGCACCACTGCACTCCAGCCTGTGGCCAAGGCGAGACTCCATCTCAAAAAAACAAAATTTGTGAATTATAATCATGATGAAAGAATATATACAGTGTGGAACCACTATGCTAAAATATATTATACAGTTAACATAAAAGACCTAGAGATTATGTCAAATCTCATTTTAATATTTAACTACATGAATTTTCCCTAAAAAAAGGGAAAATAAACCTCTAACTGGATCAAAGTTTCAAAAGTAAAAAAGGAAAGTATAAAAGTACTAGAAAGAAATATAGGAGGTCTATATATATATATAAATATATATATATATATATATATATTAATTTTGGAGACGGCAAGTCACAAAACAAAAGCCATAAATGAAAAATTTATAAATCTGACTACATGAAAATTTAAATGCCTACAAGGGTGAAGAATGCCATAAAGAAAAAAAACAAATTGAAGAACTCTACTGGCAATCAAGTCACCATGTTTGGAATTATACTAAATAGGGAATAAAGACAGAGTGACACTCTGTCTAATCTGTGTCTTTTAATATCTTACACTTCCTACTTCATTGTAACTAACAATCAAGGTATGCTCTAGCCCAAACAGAGGCTATAAAACAGTATAGATTGGATGACTTTTTTGGAGAGCAATTTAGTGATTTTACCCTTAAATTTATAAACTATCAACTCCATTTTGGGGAATTTTTGCTGCAAATATATTTGTGTATATTCACAAAAAATTGTAATAGCTCAAACTGAAAACAGCCTAATAGTTCCATAAATAGAGAATTATTTAAATAAATTATAATATGGTCATACAAAATATGACTATGAAGCTGTTTTTAAAAAGAAAGTAATCAATCTAAAGATAGTCTCTACTTCTTGTTTAAACATTTGCTTTAAAAAGCAAAAACTCAAATAATATAAAAGTGTAGAATGTAAACTCCTGTTTGTATAAAATAAAGAAGAGAAACTACATATGTGTATCTATTAGGCAAGAATATTTCTGAAAGATTATGTAAGGTCACCCACATTCCTTGGCTTGTGGCTCTCTTTCCATCTTCAAAGCCAGCAAAGGCAGGTTGAGTTCTTCACATTTAGCATTACTCTGACCTCTTCTTCTGCCTCCCTCTTTCACATTTAAGGACCCTTGTGATTATACTGAGCCCACCTGGATAATTCTGCACAATATCCATATTTTAAAATCAGTCTGTTATCAACCTTAATTCTACCTGGTTTAAACCCTTTGCCATTGAATGTAGCATATACACAGGTTCCAGAGATTAGGACATGGGCATAGAGATCTTTGGGGGCCATTATTGTGTTTACCAAAGGTATGGGTACACAGTTCAGAGAAAGGGCTTTCTAATTTTTCTTTAAAGCAAAATATGCTTTATTGAAATACCCTGTACAGCTGTTTTAGGAAAATAAGAATACATGTATGCAGAGAGAAGGGGTATTTATATGTGAAAAGTGATCTTATATATGGATATGTAAGATAGATGTCAAAAGTAATAAAGCAATGGGAAACAATTTATAGGAAAACATTAAAAAGACGGAAACATTCCACTTAGCACCAAGCATTAATCAAATAATTTCTCCCAGTAGCAACCACTTAGCAGGTCTTCATTCTTTGCTAATATTAATACTTTAAAAATATCCATACCACTGCCTTATAGCTCTGGCTAATTTGGCTAATTTAGTAACTGTAATATGATTTTTTGGCACTAAACATCTCTAGGCTTTACTGGAAGAGAAAAGCAGAACACTTCAGTAAGAGCAGAACTTGCAATGAATAACCAATCAATCTGCTTGCTTATCTACTAGAATTACATTCATTCTCAGTGTAGAAAAATGAACATGGAGTAAAGATTCAATTCTAGGTTGCCAGGTGACACGTCTCTAAACCCTTTAAATGAAAATCAGCTGATATCTTTGTGCAAACATCACTCAGCCTTTCTTGTTCATGTTCAGAGCCTCCACACCTCAAGGCAGATACAGCCCTGAAGGGCTGTTCCCCAGAGAAATCCTTAAACATTCTAGAAACCATCATCTACTAATGGTAACTTTTACTCAATCCAGAAAAAAGGAAAGCAAAGTGGTAGACAGTGTAGGGAGTAGGCAAGAAGAGGGGCAAAAAGAAAGGTGAATAATAAGGTTTGATGGGATGTGTATGTGTGTGGTTCCATGGAGTAAGTGCTATAGAATGAAATTAGTACAGAATATTCTTCAAGATAGATTACTTCAGAGTTAATTTTAGACCCTCTTGGCAATGATATTATTGCATAGACTGTTTTAAATGCAAAGATGAAACCCTAAATATATCAGCAAATAGTCCTACCAGTAATGGTTTTTCCCAAGAGGAATTGTACCAATCATCACTTCATTGTGACAAACAGGTACACCTAGACCCACTGGTAAATAAATGAATTGCATCACTAGATGAATTTTTAATAAGTTTTACCTATGACCATCCCCTAAAGAATTACTATGAAGCAAAATGCTCAGTTGAAATGTGCCGCCCAGAGACGGTATTTACTATGCGAAGAACAAATATATACCTACCCACTACCTGACTGAATTTCTTACAATGAACTGTTTTCATGTGCCAGCATGATGACTCTCCTTGGGCTCTTCTAGCTTCCATGACAGATTATTTCCCGTGGAACACCTGTACAAGATTTGCAAGATCCTTGGCCAGGCAAGACAGTCTGGTTTATGACTAAAGAAGAGGTGGGATAACTGGCCCAGAATGAGTTCACGTCAGACTTACCAAAATCACAGCCTAAGCAAGGGTGCTACCCACCCCACTGAGAAGTACTGAGGTGCAGTGTAGGGAGGAAGGATTTGTTTTCAGCCACCTTACCATAAAAAACAAATTTTTAAAAATAAAATCGAAATATATTTTTTCCTACATAAAAGGCAGAAAGCAAATGATATTATTGCATTCTTCCATGTCCTTACAAATTCTAAGTTTGCATAAAATTTTTTGTTTGTTTTTGCCGATAGGTTCTCACTCTGTCACCCAGTTCAGTGGTGCCATCAGGGCTCACTGCAGCCTTGACCTCTCAGGCTCAAGCAATCCTTCCACCTCAGCCTCTTGAGCGGCTGGAACCACAGGTACATGACACCATGCTCAACTAATTTTTAATTTCTTTGTAGAGACAGGGTTTCTCTATGTTGCCAAGGCTGGTCTTGAACCTCTGGCCTCAAGCAATCCTCCTGACTTGGCCTTTCAAACTGCTGGGATTACAGGCATGAGCCATCATACCCAGTCAATATTTTAAAATATATAGCAAGGTAGTATAAATTTTCACCATGACCTGGTAATAGGAACTAGGTATCTTAAACTTTGGCAAGACTTTGTCCTCCAATTCTAGTTCCAGGAATGTATCTTAAGGAAAATAGCATGGCTACGTGCAAAGATTCAACCATAAGAATCTTTGCCACATCTATTTATAGAGAAAAAAATGAGAAAAAACCAAATAACCATTCACAAAGGATTAGCTAAAAAAATATGTTTCAAACTACAACGAAGCATTCTGTGGCTATTAAATTCAGTATTATGGCAAAATATTTATTAAATATTATTAAATGAAAAAAAGGTAGACTGCAAGTAATATATACAAAATAATATCCTTTTACACAAATCACTCAAAAACTGTAAGACATATTAAAGAAGATATCATTGAGTGGAAGAATTTGGATGTTATTAATCATTTCTTGAGCAGGACAGTCTGCTTTAAACACAGAGCTAGAAACATTCACTATATTTTATACACACACACACACACACACCCCTGTACATATATCTGTATATCTGTGTATAGTATAAATCCCCTAATACACTGCCTTCCAAGTGCTCAGTACATGTTTATTCACATTTATAGTTATATAACTAGGCATTCAACACTTACTATATGTGAAGCACTGTACTAAGAATATACTTACAGAGCTATCTCATTTACCATTACAGCAAGTTTAAGGGTAGGGTATTGTCCTCAATTTAAAGATAAAAAATTGGGCCGGGCACGGTGGCTCAAGCCTGTAATCCCAGCACTTTGGGAGGCCGAGGCGGGTGGATCACGAGGTCAAGAGATCGAGACCATCCTGGTCAACATGGTGAAACCCCGTCTCTACTAAAAATACAAAAAAAATGGTGGTGCGTGCCTGTAATCTCAGCTACTCAGGAGGCTGAGGCAGGAGAATTGCCTGAACCCAGGAGGCGGAGGTTGCGGTGAGCCAAGATCGCGCCATTGCACTCCAGCCTGGGTAACAAGAGCAAACCTCCGTCTCAAAAAAAATAAAAAAAGATAAAAAATTGTGCAAGATCACTAGCCCAGTCAAGGACAGAACCAATCAATCCCAATCTGTCTGGCTTCACAGCTCGGATACTTCTTTATCGTCTTCCTTCCTTTTTTATTGGTATTGTTTAAGACGTCTACAATGAAAATGAACTCTGACATCTTAAAAAAAATTATTTCAGACACTGGAAAGATTAAAATGGTATTGTGTTCTAAAAAACAACTCTCACACTAGCCTTAAGAGATGAAAGCATCATTAGGTGTCAATCAATATCCAACAGAGAAAAAGTAATATAAATAAGGTAGACTAAAACTGGCCTGCATAGGTTAATGCAGGAACCAAGAGTGAACAAGCAGTAGGAAATGTCACAAACCCTACCATTTGCTGTGGTCCCCTTTACTGAGTGCACTGGGAGTTTTTGCCATTAGCTTGGGAATGATCTTTAGCAATGAAGATGACTCCAGGTAAATTACAGAAAATTATTCTTTCAAAGGTTATCACATTGGATCTATCATCAGATATTTTTCAGTTAAGTCTATAGAAATAGAAAGTCCAGCCCCTTCCCCTAAGCACTCCCTTTTAAAGAACACAGATTATATTGAGATATCAATCATCAACATCTCCACACACTGAGCACAATTATCTGGACCAATTATTTCACCACAGATTTAAATTATTTCCCGAAGCATCCATTTGCCATTGAGTAAAGAGCTTACAAGTTGGGAAGCAATGAGCTAAACCATAATGTCAAATATTGGATTCAATTCTATCCAGAAATAATTTAACACAATTCAAGATGACGCTATTTGCCACATAATCGGAAGTCTCATTTGATCCCTCATACGTTCAGAAGCATAGGCTAGCAGTAGAAGACCTTGGGGAACACAAGAACAACAGAAAAAATAATCTTTATGTGCAACACAATGTGCTGAACACATAATGGATCATTTTAACAGTTTCATGAAAACTGAATAAAATATATTCCCACTACCTCTAATAGGAAAATGTGAAAAATCACAGCACTCCCCTCTCTTGATTCTGAAAGAAAAGGTCTATATGTAACTCAGGTTACAATGTGATGTTAGATGCCCCGGCCAACCTTTTGGAATCAGTCTTTCACCATTCCCTCATGTTTTGTAACTCATTCTAATTGATTGCATTTGACTGCCTTCTCTGTTTAAATGGCATCATAAAATCCTTTCCTCATCAGCCTGAAATTGCCTCTCCTTGGGAAGCTTTTGTGGTAGGACTGTGCATTAAGGGCATAACTTAATGCTGCATATTTTCATAAAAATACAAGGTCACAAGACCTTCCTCCCAAATGCTAAATTCTCCTAATCACCAGTATAAAATACCAATGTTTAGGGGAAGGCTGCCTCACAAAATGTGTTCAGGGCAATTGCTACGGCTGTCCATGCGACTTCCATGGCAGCTGTTCAGGGCAGAGCTGCTTTCTCCACTTGTATTGCCAGCATTCCTAGAGTCACAATGCTGGGTCCAACCTGTGGTTTTTTACTTGTGTTAGGGAAGGAGGAAGCTTATTATGAAGCACACCTGCTGAATTCTGTAAGAGGCCTTTAGGCTGAAGTGCTGAAAGAAAAAACGTCTGAAACTGTTATCACACCTACTGGTACTCCTAGGAAATGATTTGAAACTGAGTTTAGATTGAGAGAGTCAAGCAACTGGGGCTTTCTACCAAATGCAGGACATTTTATTTTATTATGCAAATATTATCTCGTTACACCAAATGGGCAGCCAAATCCAAAAGTGTATGATACCGTATCAAATCATATGATTATGACATATAGCTACCCCAGTGAAAGACAATTGCCACCTAAATACCCGTCCCTGCTTCCTTTCTCTGTACATGGTTGTCCCAGAAGGGGCCTTAAATTATCATATCTCATTTGCACAGTGGATGGATAGAGAACAAAAAGTGCAGAGCCTAGCACTGCTGTTTACCCAGTCTTATTCCTAATGTCAATTCTCAAAAGCAAATAAATAAAATAAAAGCCCAGTCAGCTAAACGGGTAAAATATTCAGTTATTTCCTGACCAGATTAACCAGTTTCACTGATCATGATAAATGTCATGTTATCCCTTATTCCAGACATTATGTTTTTCAAAGCCACACACATTACAAATGATAAAATATTCTGGATCATTTAGACTAACAGCCAACCTTGTAGCAGTGACCTGATTCCCTGCAGAGGACTGGTCACTGTTAGTGGGTAGCTCAACTGCATGAAAGACAAAACAGAAATGTTAGTGCTTCAGGAGCAAGGAGTTCTAATAAAACACAGGAAAGTCAAATCTTAATATGTGGAATGAGCTTGTCAAACAGTAATAAACAATTCTCAAGGAGATTTGTTAAACAACAAATAACTATTTTACTTGTCAGTCTCAGACTCCACAAATGCACCCCAGGTCAGAAAAAGAAAAACCAGTTACCTCAGGCTTATAAAGCTAATATCCTAAGAAACCTCCAGAATCAGCTGTAAAACAGTAATAAAGCTATAAACTTCTTGTGTACTTCTCAAGGAATTCACAATCATCTGGTCATTCATATTATCAGCAAAAATGTATCGATTCATATTAGATCCTGAACTAATACATTCTTTAAGAATCATCTATTCTACAAAAAAAAGTATTCATTCAGATTTTAAAAAGACTAATTCTAATGTTTTTAAGCTACAAATTAGAGTGCATTCAATGTCAAAGAAGAGGAGAAATTAACTCTATAACCTAATTCAGTTTTACCTACTTAACAATGTCAGGTAGAGAAAATTCTAAAAAATATTCATGAAAACAAAAGTCCTCCTGCTGGCAGCAGTGGTTACAATGGAGATATTTCCCTTACTAAAAATGAAAAAGCCTTTAAAAAACTTTAATGAAACTGCTGTAATGAGAAAGGTTCTGATAGCTATGAAATGTACTGACTCAGTTAAAATTTCCACTATATATGTGTGTTTTACTTTAAACAAATTATAGGTACCAAACACAATTTGAATTTGCAGATGAATTATTTGCTTTTAAAAGAAATCTGCCATCCCTCAAAAGAATTAAAAATAGAAAATGTTTCTTCCATTCATTTGAAACAATGTACTGACAAAAGAAATCAATGCACAATTTCAGGAAACAAAGGCGAGACATATTCTGCATCCCTCAATTATTGTTTCAGCCTGACACCACACACAGCTGGTGTTACTCAGACTCCAACTTCCTCAACAAGAGAGGCTGGGAAAGGTCAATTTAATATTAAAAACAAACAGTCTATAGTCAGGTGTGCAGCTGGGTAATTCCAGAGCAGATGAAGACCCAAGCACTCAGGGACCTGGGTATTTAATATCTTTAAAAAAAAAAAAAAAAACTATCCAGTTTTCCAGTCCTCTGCATGGAATCAAACGTAAACATGGTCTTGGCTTCGTGAAAGTCTGAAGGAAAAGTATTCACATTGCAACACCACAGAAAGTTTTTCATTCTATGTATAAGTACTGGAGGGTAGCAATACCATTTCCTGATCCCCCTTACACAACTAAACAAAACATCTTGGATGCATGTTAGTATAAATCCTAAAAGAAACAGACCAGAAAATAAACTCTTAGGTGTATTATTTCCCTTCTTACATAGTGATAACACTGTCTATCCCAATTAAAAGTCAAAAAGGGTTTATCAACTTCTTCAGAGGAGAAAATGCCACTTAATCCATTCCAATTGAGATTAAACAATGCAAAGCATGCTATGACATCTATATCAAAATATCATAAAGCTTTTTTAAAAAAGAATTACAAATATGCACGACTTAAAAAGCTAACAAAGCTACAGACATATAAAGTAGATAAACCAATGAGTGATTATTAGTATTTGAAGTCTTCTTAAATATTGTTTCAGTTAAAATATAATACCATTACAAAGGTATAAATTCCATTCACATTTCAGACATTTTCATGAAAAGGTTATTGACCTTATTGTATTTAATAAGCAAGACACTCTG
>CAUYOR010060206.1:0-12816 GCA_963573925.1 Callimico goeldii
ACGTTGGGCTACAACATGTTCTTTTAACTCACCAAAGTTTTTAATTATCCATTCCCTGAAGAGTGATTCTGTCATTGGGATGTGCTCGTTCTCCATCCAGCCTTGTTCCATTGTTGATGTGGAACTGTGATCATCTTTAGAGGGAGAGGCGTTCTGACTTTGAATATTCTCGGCTTTTTTACGCTGGTTTCTTCCCATCATTGTAAATTTATCCTCCTGTCGTCTTTGAAGTTACCAGCTTTCAGATTAGGTCTCTTTAGTGGACATCCAGGTTGTTAGTTCCCAGGGCCAGTACAGCGGCGTTAAGACTGACGGTGCTTTTCTGCCCAGGATTCTCCTGTCTGGCTTCCTCCTTGTGTCCGTAGCAGGCGACTCTGCCTTCCCGGGGCTCCAAACCTCAGTCAGCAGGGGAACCACTCTCGTTTACTCTGGGTCGGGAGCTGCCGGGCCGAGTGCTGGGGAGCCTTGTGGGTCGTCCAAACCTCGGTCAGAAGGGGGAGGAGCCGGCCTTGTTTACTCTGCTCTGTGAGCGCGGAGGTGCCGGCGGAACCACTGCTCCGTCCACGAGAGTCGGGCTGGTGTCCCGTCCCGTGTGATTCTTCCACTGGGAATCTTCTGCTCCTTGAGAAACCAGAATTTGTCTGAGAGTGTGGTTTCCTCTAGTTCTCCGCGCCTTCCCTGAGAGCTACAATCCTGAGATGTTAGCGGTCGGCCATCTTGGATCGGGTCGCAGAGTTTTGTTTTTTTAACAAATTAAGTTTTATCATACAGATAGAGCTTTTTAAAAACCCAATCTTCTTTTTCCAGGTTAATATCTATAGAATTACCTCACACTTTACTTCATTCTTTTAACATCAAAATATACTATTCTCTATTTATGGATATATCATAATTATTTAACTATCATCTATTGATAAGCATCTAGATTGTTTTTAAATTTTCACTGTTTCAAAAAAATGCTGTAATAAACATTGCTTCTCACTATGCCTTTCTGAACTTTTGTTATTATTTCCAAAGTTTCTTAAATGTGGTATTGCTGTCTGTAAGTGTATGTATAATTTCAATTTTAACACACACAGGCAAATTATGCTCCTTCACTCTTGCACTGGTTTACATAATATTCAACATTATAAAGGAGTTCCTTTTCCCCTACTCTCTCTGTTGATGGATGCTGTAGGTCTACTTAATCTTTGACACTCAATGAGTTAAAATCATGTCTTCGTGTTTCACGTTGTAGTTATTTGTTTTTGAGGTTGAGAATTTTCCATTTCTTTATAATCTTTAGAATTTCTGCTTCTGTGAATTTGCATGTATATGTGCCCTTCTTCCTTCCACTCCCCACTGTTACTGAATGTTAGCCTCTGGATTGCAGAGTCTTTGTTTGCCACCCTATCCCCAGCATATAGAATAGTGCTGGGCACATGCTTGGGATTCATCAAAATAATTTGAAAAAGATGGATTGATGAATAGCTGTTTTCCTATTTGCTGTTCATCTTTTTCTTACTGACTTATAGAAAATATTTGCATATTGGGAATATTAATGTCAGTTTTCCCAGTCTACTGCTATCTTTTTTAAAAGATGTATTTATTCATTAGTATTGTTTCAGAAATAATACAATTACTTAGTACCAAAATAGAATTACTTGGATAGGGTGGTGAAGTAAACATGCAAAAAAGAAAATACTTCAAAAAGTAGTCCTTCTCACTCTGTTTCACAGCTGCCTACGTTGGTTCCAGTACATTTGTTATCAGCTTCTTGGGTAACATTCCTCAGCTGCTCTATGCGTAGACACACTTATGTCATCTAACTTGGCTTATAGTGTCTTCCATCTCTGGAGATATCTTTACATAATCAATCAAACAACATTGTTTATCCTGTAGGATTTCCGCCAGCCTGGATTTTTACTTATCGCTTGCCCGTGGTATCTTTTAACATGTTTCTCTTTTCCCCATATTCCCTGTAAATTAGTGAGGTCAAATCACTTCTGTACTCAAAATCCTCCACTGGCTTCTCAAAATGAAAGCCAGAGACCCTGCAGTGTTCTCCAAGGAGCTGTTAGTGCTGATCAGAACAATGTTACCTGTCCAGCACACTGTAGGGCTCTTGTCCCATGCATATGCTCAACCACCAGTTCTAGGGTCATCATTGCCAGCTAGCCAGCAAATGACCCATTTCCAAAATCCCTTTTTACAGTTGGCTTCCTAGGACCACTCCCAGCACCAACTATATTACAATGAATTCACATTCTGAGATGGAAAAAGGCTTACAGAGAGTTTATTGGAAAGTGTTGCCAAGATATGCTTCTGTAAGGGAATAAGGAAGGCAGGACTGGAGATAGAAACCAGCCTGTAAGGTGGTGACAGATCCCAGATCCCAGGGGGAGCTCTTGAGCTGAGACGATCCTTCAGAATTGTTCCAAACTGAAGCAGGGCAGGCTGGCTTTTGTATCCCTACATCGGCCAGTCACTGACTATGTGTGGGCTGCTCCCACCCAGGGGACAGTTCCCCACAGCCAGGGCAATTCCCAGTGGACTGGTCAGCAACCAGTATTCCCAGCAGCTGAGGGATGAGAGCATCTGCCTGGAGAAGGGATATGGGAGGAGTGACCCAGAACCCATGATAGGCAGGCCTGCAGTCTTGGTCTGGTCTCATATAATAGCAGTCATACAGTTCACACTACTTTCTACACAGTATCCCCTCATGGCAAAGGGATCCTGGAGATTAGCAGTTCTCTCTTTTTAAAAAACTAATTTTTGTATCCTTCTTGGGAAAGGGAGGCTCAGAAAAATGTGACAGCTCCCTCATGCCACTTCAGGGCCGTGGGAAGATAGGTAAGACTGTCCCAGGACCCCTGTGTCCCCAGCATCCCATTCAGTCATTGTCACACTAAAGTTCCCACTGCATAAAGGCATGAGACACTCCTGTGATTTTTATTTATAAAATTCCTTCTGTTTTATTAAACACACAAACACACACTTCTAAATTTTATCATAACTGGGAATGTACCACAGATATTATTCTTATCCTTTTTTCTTTATATGTGATATAATAATGTAAGGTACCAGAATTCTGAAGAGAGAGAGAGCGAACAGAGCTCCTCTGCTCTCAGATTGCCAAACTTACTGCACCTCTGTTTATGCTGTCCGAACAGGAGCCATAGCCTTGTGTGGGTATTGAAAGTTCAGTTAATTTGAGGTCTTGCTTCCTCTCCAGCTGTCTTCTGTCCCACAGGCCAGAGAGGATTTCCAAGTCCTTTGTAGTGTGCATGTGTGTGTGTGTGAGTGTAGGGGGGCCATATTGGTTGATAGTTTAAACACCTCTCCCGGTAGCTGTCCCATTCATCTTATTCTTTCATATTTCCTCAGTGATATCTGTTATTAAATTGTTGGACTTCCATAAGACTCTTGAAAAGAGGAAGGAGTTGGTCACACTGTGGCTTGTTAAAAGTATCCTGTGAAAATTTAATGCTTTTTAAAATTGTATAAGAAGCTATTAAAATAATATAGATTAATATATTTTATTATTTGACATGAAAGTTAGATTATTTGATCATTATGCAGCATAATAATAACTGAGTTCTGTTAAAAAAGAGAAAACAACAGAATTCTGGAATGCTGATCTGGCAAGTGAAAATCTGAGAAAAAGGGAATCTCATCTAATCCCAGTGATTGTTTCAGAAGGAACATTGGATACAAATGAATTGGTAAATATCCAGTAGAGGAGAAGGGAGGATTGAGGAGGAGGGAGGGAAGTTCTGCAGTCAGGAAATACACAGTGGCTGCTGTCAGAAGCAGAGTTTTATGAGGGCCATGTTACCACACTGCTGCATATTTTTATTCTCTCTCTCCTTCTGCACAAAGGAAGGAAAGATTCAAGAGATATAGGAAGAAGAAATGATATGGGCAGAAAGATCTCTGTCTCCACCCACACCCCAGTGGATCTGTAAATAGACAGTTAAAGGTCTATGCTCCTGGAGAGAAATCAGATCTTAAATGTAACCTTCCAGAGGGAATTGTGAAGTCAGGCTTCTTTCCTGCTACTGAATGCTGGAGATGTGCATATTCCTTAAAACATGCTCACATATTTTTAATTCTAAAGGCAACACATGCTCAGTCTAGGACCTATAAAAAATATAGACAAGCATGAAGAAGAAAATAAAAAGTAATCACCATCCAGAGACAAACACCATTATCATTCCTTCTGTTTCATTAAACACACAAGCACACACTTTTAAATTTTAACATAATTGGGAAAGTACTACAGATATTATTCTTATCCTTTTTTTCTTTATACATTAAATAATGAGTATATTCTCATTTCGTTAAAAATTATTTTTAAAATATCATTTTAATGACCTATTTTTCACCTTGTAAGCACAGCAGAATTTATTGAACCATTCCCCTGATATCAGACTTCTAAGCACGTTTTCTGCCTTTCTAATAAATATCACAGCAATGAACAATTGTTCATTGCTGTGATATTTATTGCTTTTTCTTAGAAACGAAAGTCCTAGATGAAAGGCCATCAAGTTTTATAAAGTCTTTGATGCACACATGGCCAGGTACCCATTAGGCAAGCCTCTACCTGCTCAAATTCCAACCTTAGACAAGATTAAACTGCTTTCTACAGGTAATACAGAATCAAAGGACACCCTTTTTGAGTGTCCTGAACCTTCAAAGATAGTTATGGGGTGTGCCAGTTACCAATTCATTGCTTTTCAACTCCAAATTCACCCTTTTTGCTTGCTCCATGAAAATCTGGGACCTTTAAATATTTTTCCTTTTCCAATAAAAGTTTTGTGAGTAGAGGGCGTCAGAGAGACATTGCAGGAGGAAAGAATTTGCTTTCTGGTTCCGGTGTACTTCCTAGTTCTACAGGTTCCTGCAGCAAGCACAGCATCTCTAGTCCCAGGCTCCTGCAACACCTGGAAGCCAGCAGATTCCCCTGGTACTTCACCTCTGGTACTTTTATAGTGGAGTGCCTCCATTGACACCTCCCTATGAGCAGCTTTCCCTAGCACCCTAGAAGACTGACCTCCAGCAAGTTCTACTGGCACAGCACCTAAGCAACTCTGCTGTCATGTGGTCCTCAGTATCCCCCAGTATAGCAGCTACTCCTTATGTCTGCCATTCCTCTATTCTTTAGGGTTCTCTTCTTGTCCTTTTAGCCAATCCTTTGTTACTCCGATTCACTATTATTATTTATTCTTTATATTGAACTTTTCCTCAAATTATTATGTGATTTCTCTCTTCTGCTTGGACACTGACCGATCCAGGGGCTAGCCTGTCCTGAGCTCAGAGATCTCTCTAATGAATGATGTAGTTTGACTACTCAGAACAGCCTGGATCCCAGCTCCAAACCAGCTCCAAGTGTCCTGTGTTGCAGTTTTAAATAATTGAAAGTCTGGCTTAAATTTCCTCTTATGCTTTCAGGTTGCAAAGCCGTATTTACATTTAATTTAGAAGGCCAAATACAGGTACTACTGAACTACTGATTTTTCTTTCCTGACAGCATCCACCAAGTTCAGTCAAATCTTCCTTCATCTCTTCTCTCCTCCTCTCTGTTGATGTCTCTTCCATCTCCCTCTCCCCATTTTGGGTGTCTGGCCCTCCACACACAGCAACACATCCCTGCTGCCACTGGGTAATTCTCCTCTCTGCAAATTGCTCCTCTACTCACAACCAGTGGCATCTGAGTTAATAGTATCCAGTCCTGACCTTGAGTAATCAGCAACCTTATGAACTGATGAAGATCATTCATTTTTGCTTTCCCATTACCAGGAGAACCACCAGCAGATGCTGCTGCCTAACTTGCCCCAGAAATAAAAATATCAAGGATAACAACTATTCTGCTCTGTTTAGTCTAAAGGCAAACCCTTGCTTTAAGGACAGTTGAACTATTATAAAGTAATAACCAATTTTTCCTTCTCTGCTTGCTGAACATGGTACATGTCCTTCAAGATCAGTGATTCTTTTTGCCAGCTTTTCAGTAGAAATGAATCCCTTTTCCTCTGCACCCTTAGTGTGTTTATTCCTTGGCTGGGGTGTACATCACAACTGTCTGGGTTAAAATTGAGTTTCCCATCATTTTGTGAACTCCTACTAAGAAGGTACTATGGCTTTTTCATTTTTGTGTTGGTTCGTAATAAATGCCAAATTGATGAATGGTCTATTGTTATATTAACAGTAGTAAAAATCAGTACCATGTGATGAAAATACAGAGGAAAATAACCATCAGATTAAGATGGACTCTAGACAATGGTTCTCAAACTTTAGCTTGCATCAGAGTCCCTGGGAGGGCTTATTAAAACACATTCGTAGACCCTACTTGTCTAGTTTCTAACTCAGTAGGTCTGGAGTAGGAACCTCAAATTTGTGTTTTTACCAAGTTCCCAAGTGACACTGAAGCTGCTGTTTGGGGCCCACACTCAGACCCACTAGGTTAGCCCACTCCGTCTGCTTTAACATTCCCTCCAAATGCACTTTTGTAATCCTTAGATTAACCCCAGGTGTGAGCAGGATCTCCACAGCGCATTTTTTTCCTAGAGCAGCACCTGTAATAGAATCACAGATTCTTGACAGGTATTTCAATCACAGAATCTCCAGAGCTTGTTTTTTTTTTTTAAATTCCAATTTTGCACCCCAAGCAGAAATCCCTTTGACTACCAGTGGCCCCAATTGTCCTATTCCTCTTGCATCTGACACTCTCTGAGTTAGACATGAACAGTTTTTACCTCAGCCGGCTGCCTCTGATGAGCCCAGAACTGAACATGACACCTAGATGTCAGCTCACCAGCATCAGGGACTGTCTCCTATGCTGGCTCCTGTGGGCACCTCTCTCATTTTGAAATTCTCATCCATCTGTTACCAATTCATTCTAGACCCTCACAGAAGATAAGTGTTGGATCAGTTTGGGTTGAACTTGGGTTTAACTTAAGGACTTCACTGAGCTGCAGTACCTCCCAATTGGCCAAGCACCTGTTGAAAGAAACGGGGTCTTCCAAGCCCTGCCTCCTCCCCACCCACTGCGGGTTTTTTTTTTTCAGGTGTTCCCTGTTGGCTGCCCCAGAGGGTGCACCCACCCCAGGCCAAATCCCCAAGGAGTCCCCTTCTCTGGGTTGTAGAACAGGGGCCTCCTGTGGGCCAGGGGGCTCCCTGGGGAAGAAATTGGGTGGCACAGACTGGCTTCTCATAGGAACAGACGGCAGGGTGCAGGCACTGGACAGGAGCCATCAGCTTGTGTTGGGTGGGTGGAACCAAATCCTACTCTGACACTAAATCCTTGTGTGACTTTGGGCAAGTTACTCACTGAGGTCTCTGAAACCACAGGAAATTGGACGATTCATTTGAAGATTTAAGGAGAAAATGCATTTAAAGCACTTTTCTCCAGCCTGGTACCTAACACTGTTCTGTTAGTTACTATTAAGTTTGGATCAATTGACTTCTGTTTGAGTTGAGTATTTTGTCATCTGATGGAGGGATGTTTGCAGAAAAGAGCCACAATCAGGGCTCCACAATTAGAGGAAAGTAGGGGTAGATAAGTGGGGGCAGGTAGACTGGGGATGGGGAGGAACAATGTGAATTTGCTGATACTATGTGCCATTTGCTTTGCAGACATTGTCTGATATCATCCTCAGAGTAAAGCACAGCAAATACAAGAAAACCACCCCTGTTTTACAGGTGAAGAATGAGGTGTAGGGAGAGTAAATACAAAACTTGTCCAAGGGCAGCAGGTAGCAGAGCTGGACTTTGAACCCAGGAGTTGAAAGACTGTGCAGTTTATCACACTAGGTTGCTTGGAAGCCAGGGCACTGCAGAAGCTCAAGGCAAAGGGCAAAAGAGACCCAGCAATGAGACAGGCTTGACCAGCAGGCTGGGTTTTGAAGAACATTGTCTCCAGTGGGTTGCTCCTCAGAGCTCCCCTAGAGCCAGTTACAAAGGCCAAGGCCCCAGGCCTGCCTGACCCACTCACAGTCCAGCAAACCTCCCTCTGCTCCTGAAATTATATCCCAAACCTCCTAACTTTTGTCCTTTACCGACTCTCTCTTGAGATTGAACTACAGATGGATATGTCACCAGAGTGAGGCAAGTTTAATAGTCTGGTGCCAGGCTGCCTGGGTTTTCATGCCAGCTCTGTCACTAACCAGCTCTGAGCCCTTGTACAAACAATTTAACTGTTTTGGGCCTCAGTTTTCTTATCTGTAAGGTGAGAAAATAATAATTCTCACCTCTCAGGATTGTCATGAGTTTAAAAGAATTATATTTGTAAGGCCCTTAGCAGTGTCTGGCATAGGTCAGGATTATGGGAGTGTTATCTGACAGGTCAAAGATTGGTTTGGCTTGGCTTTGTTACTGGCTAGCCTGGCCACCTGTAGGAGTTGTTCCCTGTCTTTTGCCAGCAGTTTCTTCTCTGTAAGGTGAAAGCAGAATCCTTTGGATAGTACTAGGTGTCTGCACTGTTCTATGCTCTTGACACGCATTGAATAATAGAATGCCCCTGGCCACCCTCAGAGATAAGTGCTGTATTATCCCATTTCACAACAGGGACACCGAAGCTCAGAGAGGTGAAGAGGTGAAGAGACGTGTCCAACATCACAAGGCAACAGGGAGCACAGTTAAGTATTCCATAGACACAATCCCATAATGAAGTCCTGTGGGTAAAACAGCTCAGTGCTGGCCAGGCGCAGTGGCTCACACCTGTAATCCCGCACTTTGGGAGGCCAAGGCGGGTAGATCACCTGAGGTCAGGAGTTCAAGATCAGCCTGGCCAACATGGTGAAACTCCATCTGTACTAAAATTACAAAAATTAGCTGGGTGTGGTGTCGCACGCCTATGATCCCAGCTACTTGGAGGGCTGAGGCCCAACAACAATCGCTTGGGCTCGGGAGGCAGAGGTTGCAGTGTGTTGAGATCGTGCTACTGTACTCCAGCCTGGGCGACAGAGTGAGACTGTCTCAAAAAGAAAACACACAAAACAACAAAAAATCAGCTCAATGCAGTTTGGCTCAGGGTGGGGGAGGTAGAAAAGGGCCTGGAGCCTGATGTCACCTGATTCCTACCTATCCCTCCCGAGCAAGTCTCAGGACTCTCCAGCTCAGGAGACCACAGAGTTCTTTCCCAGAGCCTTTACTGTTACTTAGCCACTCATATTGTTTTCTTCATGTCCATGCTCAGGGTCAACACCTGACTTTAGGATAAAATACACCTCTTCTGAATCTCTACTTTTCCCCTAGACAGTCTTTCCATCTGGAAGGCTCCAGCTGGCTAACCCATCATTTTAATAATAATTAGCACAGCTCATATTTATTCAGACCTTACTATATGTTAGACACCTGAGGAAAAATCCTTTGAAACATTAGCTCATTTAGGCTTCAGAACAACCCCATGAATTCGGAAATATTTTTGTCTCCATTTTACAGATTTTCCTACCACTGTGTGTTGCTGCTCCTGCTAAATTGCGTCCTACGGACATGCTGTCTTAGCTCTGTTGTTCCTTCTTTACTTTCTTTTAATGAGCACATGTCTTATCTGCCCTCTTCTATTACTAGCTCCTTGACCTTGGGAACATTATTTATGTCAAAAGGCCTGATGGGAGGCTAAAATGACACAATATTTATAAAGTGCTCTGTGCCTATGCTAAGTGCTCAATAAATAGCAATTTTCGACATTACGTTCTTAATAAGAACTAGATTATAGTCTTTAAATGCCTGTGGCCTCCTGGTTGTCTCCCCTGTACCCGGCCTTTCATAGTTTTAACAAAACTCTGCCGATTCACTAATAATTACCTGCACGCTCAGAGTATATAATCATCTCTATTGTAGTAGTAGCCAGGGTGGTGGGGCAGGCGGGGGGAGGGGGGGACACCTGAGATGTGCAGTGCATCCTGGTTCTCAGCAATACCTGGACTTTGCAAAGAGCTACTTTCAAAGGACCACCCTGTGGCTGGCTGTGACAAAGCCATAGTCCTCTATGCTGTGCTCATACAAGTGATATTCCCACCCTGGGCCCTGTGGGTGATGCAGGAAGAGCCCTGACCACAGAGGACATGGAGAAGCAAAGGCCGCTCCAAGGGGGATTCTGAAGAGAACCTCCCTGTATGAGTCCCCTAGGGCTGCCACAGCAAACTACCATAATCTGGGGAGCTTAACACAACAGAAATTTATTTTCTCACAGTTCTGGAGGCCAGAAGTACAAAATCAAGGTTTTGGAAGTGTTGGCAGCTTCTGGAGGCTCTGAGGGATAATCTCTTCTGTGCCCCTCTCCTGGCTTCTGGCCATTGCCAGTAATCCTTGGCATTCCACGGCCTGCAGCTACATCACTCCCATCTCTATCTCCATTGTCATGTGGTCTTCTTCCTTGGATGTGTCTCCGTATGTCCTTTCCTGTTCTTTTTTTTTTCTTTTTTTGAGATGGAGTCTCTCTCTGTTGCCCAGGCTGGAGTGAAGTGGCGCAATCTTGGCTCATTGCAACAACCTCTACCTCCTGGGTTCAAGTAATTCATTCTCTGCCTCAGTCTCCCAAGTAGCTGGGATTACAGGCATGTGCTACCACACCCAGCTAACTTTTGTATTTTTAGTAGAGATGAGGTTTCACCACGTTGGCCAGGCTGGTCTCAAGCTCCTGACCTCAGGTGATCTGCCTGCCTTTGCCTCCCAAGATGCTGAGATTATAGGCATGAGCCACTGCACCCAGCCAGAAATATCTTAACTATGAATTAAGAAAGGGACACTATTCAACAGGCCCACTCTCTCACCTCCCATCCCATTGGTGGCAGTATTGCTGTTCCTAAGATCTGACCCACTGGTCCCTCACAGAGAGAGAGAGAGAGAGAGAGAGAGAGAGAGACATGGTCTACAAATCCATAGACTGGACTTAGATTCAAAGAAAGACAGACTCTCCTCTAATTGGGGCATCTTTACAAGGCTAGAACATGATTATGTTTGAATTTATCTAATGCTACTATTCACCGAGCGTGAGGGATAGTAGTAGTAGGGATAGAGTGGGGAAAAAAAATACAGTGTCACAAATTTAGCCCTGACTTCAGATCTGACAGGAAGACCTTCCAGTGACTTTTAAGAAAATTATGGGTAGTGCTTGGGGATTTTTTTTTTTTTTGAGACAGAGTTTTGCTCTTGTTCCCGAGGCTGGCATGCAATGGCGCAATCTTGGTTCACTGCAGTCTCCATCTCCTGGGTCCAAGAGATTCTTCTGCCTCTGCCTCCCAAGTAGCTAGGATTACAGATGTGTGCCACCATGTTTGGCTAATTTTTGTATTTTTGGTAGAGACAGGGGTTTCGCCATGTTGGCCAGGCTGGTATCGAACCCTTAACCTCAGGTGATCCACCCACCTCAGTCTCCCAAAGTGCTGGGATTACAGGTGTGAGCTACCGCTCCTGGCTTTGCAGATATTTTTATAATTCACTACCAAAGCCAGATATGGAAAGAACCTGTATAAATTCGTTAGCGTATAGTGTCTTAGTCCATATAGGCTGCTATAACTAAATATCATAAACTGGGTGATTTATAAACAGCAAAAACTTATTTCTCACAGTCCTGAAGGCTGGAAGGTCCAAGATCAAGGCAGATTCAGTGTCTGTTGAGGACCTGTTTCCTGGTTCTTAGATGGTGCCTTCCTGCTGCATCCTTACATGGTAGAAGGAGTGAGGGGTTCTCTCTTGGGCCTCTTTTAGAAGGCACCGATCCTATTCATGAGTGCAGAGCCCACACAACCTAATTATCAGCCAAAACCTCCGCCTCTTAATTCCATTGTCTTTTGGGTTAGAATTCAACATATAAGCCTTGGTGGGATGTAGGCAAATGTTCAGGTAATAGCATACAGCATTTGGATAAAATGTAAAGACAGATGTCTTGGCTTGGAAGATTTTTTTTTTTTTTTTTGAGATGGAGTCTCACTCTATTGACCAGGCTGGAGAGCAGCGGTGAAATCTTGGCTCAAAGCAACCTCTGTCTCCCAGGTTCAAGTGATTCTATTGCCTCAGCCTTCAGAGTAGCTAGGATTATAGGTACATGCCATCATGTCCAGCTAATTTTTGTGTTTTTATTGCCATCTTGGCCAGGCTGGTCTTGAACTCCTGACCTCAGGTGATCACCCACCTCAGCCTCCCAAAATGCTGGGATTACAGGCGTAAGCCACTGCACCCAGCCAAAAGATTTTTAAATACTGGGTTTTTGAGGTGCTGCCTGAATGTTCTTGAGGTTTATAACTAAGGCCTTTCTGCTTCCTGTGTTTTCTGAGACAATTCACTCATTATCCAAAGCAGCATATTTGTATTTGTCTGATTGCTACTCCAATCTGGGGGCATATAAAACAAAACAATGGCCAGGCATGGTGGCTCATGCCTATAATCCCAACACTGTGGGAGGCTGAGGCAGGAGGATCTCTCAAGGCCAGGAGTTCCAAACCACCTTGGGCAATATAACGAGACCCAGTCTCTACAAAAAAATTAAAAATTTTTTAAAATTAGCTGGGTGTGGTGGTGCATGCCTGTAGGCCTACCTACTCAAAAGGCTGAGGGAAAAGGATCTCTTGAGCCAGGAGTTCAAGGCTACAGTAAGCAATCCAGCCTAGTGACAGAGTAAGACCCTCCCTTTAAAAAAAACCAACCAGGAGGATCCAAGATGGCCAACCGATAACATCTCAGGATTGTAGCTCTCCGGGAAGGCACGGAGAACTAGAGGAAGCCACACTTTCAGACAAATTCTGGTCACTCAAGGAGCAGAAGATTCCCAGTGGAAGAGTACACGGGACGCCAGCCCGACTCTCGTGGACGGCGCAGCGGTTTCGCCGGCACCTC